>OVAY01002032.1:0-21672 GCA_900406395.1 Kernera saxatilis | reverse complement strand
AAATGAAAAATTTGTGTTTTCTTAATAGGTGTGCAAAAACCTTAAACATCAATTAAAATGAAACAGAGGGAATAATAAAAACTGTTCTAGCACTATATTTCATTTCCTCTATTATACAATTATCTTTCAGGAAATTTGGCAATTTGGGAACTTCGCTGAGAGTTTCGTACATATTAAGAAAGCAAGTCAGTTGATCAACCAAAAAAAAAAAAAAAACATTTGGTTGTGTTAACTGTTAACATCTGGGAGTAGACAGGGGTAATTTAGGAAAATCAGATATATGATAATCATATACTANTAATTTAGGAAAATCAGATATATGATAATCATATACTACTTCTGTTTCAAAATAAATGATGTTTTAGAGATTTTTTTTTGTTTCAAATTAGATGATGTTTTCAACTTTCAATGCAAAATTAATTACTTTTTTATTATTTTTAATTATTTATATTTTGCAGATTATTTTATGATTGGTTGAATTGTGTTTAGGTAGATAATAAATGATGTTTTAGTTTAGAAAAAAACAAAAAAAATTAAATGATTTTTTAATCTATGTACCAAAACCTTAAACATCGATTATTTTGAAATTAAGAGAGTATTAGGAAATCTGTAGTTCTAAGGCCTTGATTGTTTGTAGATTTTAGACTAGATTTTAGTTTTTGTTTTTCAAAAAACCATTTTTTAACCATTCAAGTTTTTGGAGAAATAGATTCCCTCAAATCTAAGGAAACTAGTTTTTCAAAGTTTTAACCATTTTCTAAACAAAAACCATGCAAACAATCGTAACCTGAAACTCAGAAGTGCCGCGAATCTGGGAAAAGAACGAGCCCAGCCCAGCCTTTTCAAATTACCTTTAGCCCCTTTATTTTAAATAATTTCTTTATTCCCCTTTATCTTTTTTAATCCAAATTCGCTCTACCTATTTTCATTTGTTTACATTGAAAAAAGCAGATGAGCAAGCCAATCCAAGTAAATTATAAGCAATTCACTGAATAGATAACTAGAAATAATATGAAACCAATTTTAACATCCAGTCTATATATGAAATTAGTAATAAATGTGTCAGTACATGGCTACATATATTAAATAGATTATAAAAGATTGCATAAATAAAAGCAGTACTTTGAATTTTAATAAAACTAGTACTATTACATACGTATCTGTCCTATAAATTTTGAATCTATCCTAATATCACGGAATTATATATGTGAGCGTAAGAAAAACTTTCGAACGTAGAAAGAAAACGTATGGATAAGCATTCCACGTAACTAGTGGTGCATTGTTATGTGTTATTTCTAGAAAAACAAAATCATAAGTGGTCGAAAACGATACCTATTTCTTACAAAACTTTATATCTGTAAAGAAAAATTTGAAGTCACGTTATAAGAAAAACCATGCTGAATCCCATGAAACAAATTAATTCTAAAAACATTATCCAAAACGAATTTAATGTTATCCAAATAGATAAAGAAAATTAGTTGGACCGTCGAATGAAATGCGATCCTTGCTGATTAGTATATGACGTGTACAATTAATTTTGTTACCAATCCACCGACCTCAACTCTTTTTTTTTTTTTGGTAATACTATTATGATAACTTGTGACACACAATTTATTAACGTTTTGAAAAATTTACCCAAAAAACAAGTTTATTAACGTTACAGTTATCTGGTTTTGAAGTATTTGTATATAAAAAGGAAAATTGATAGTGAATATTTCCATGATAATTTAACTTTGAACTGATATTAGTCAAATTATGGGTACAAAGTACAGTACTAGACTATAGTTTAGAGTGTTATGTTGGTGGTTTTAAATTTTTTTGGATATGAATGGTTCAAATGTTATGTCTGTACTAGGTTAATTGTATAAATGGTTTGTTTGAGTTAAGAGAGAAAAAGATAGTTCAATGTGCTTTTACTCGCAATCTAAATATCTTTATACTTATCCACGTCTTCAAAGTTCTAACCCAATTAGTAGTTTTTGGGATGTAAAAAACATTGATGAGTTACATTATCGCGGAAAAAAGCTCTTAAAAAAAGAAAACTTGGAAATGACTCGATGTGTGTTTGGAATTGGATAGAGCCGTTGAAGTTTAACTATCAAGTGGGTCTTAAAAGTCAGCGAAATGTATTTGATTTACACTTTAATTTACACTCATGCTTACATCGGCGACAATTTATTCACACATGCACATCATATATTTAGATGTGGCGAAATCCACTATTTCTTTCGGATTAAGTTGTTCAGTTTTTGGTTGGATTTAATTAATTTGGAATTTTTTTTTTCCAGATTATGAAACATATAAACATAAGAAAACTAATGTGACGAATGATATATCATTTTTAGCGATTCCGCTGTTTTCTTATTATTCATAATATTCATCAAAACTTTTTTATTTGTTTTCACATTTATTTAAAAATAGTTCCATTATATTTTAATATAATATAACTGCAACAAAAACAAAACACTGCCTTAAACACAAAAAAAGAACATTGGTAAATAATCCACATGTTCTTAAAGTCAATATGTACATGATGCAGTTAATAACATGTTCACATAACGGTCAGTAAGTTGCTCAAAATCATGAAACAGCGACGTATGATTCAATTATCTTATGATGTGGATAATTAGTAGTAAAACATTATTGTGGATTCACAGCTAAGAAAATACGGAAAGACAGCTCAACACTTTTCCCCTTCTCTTCCCCACTGTCTATATAACTCTAATAAGTAATCTCTGATCTCTCCATCTAATTTCTTCTCTATTTCATTTCCGCTCTTCTTTTGTTTGCCAAAAAAAAAACATCTTAACAAAAAGAGGGAGAAATACTAAAGATTCTCACGGGTCTCCTTTAGAATTTCTTAGAAAATGCCGGCCGGTGGATTCGTCGTCGGAGATGGCCAAACGGCTTATCCCGGCAAACTAACTCCCTTTGTTCTCTTCACTTGCGTCGTCGCTGCCATGGGTGGTCTCATCTTCGGATACGATATCGGAATCTCCGGTAAATATTTCACTATTTTTTCAGCTTTTGCATTTTAACCCCAGAAGTCTCTTTTCAGTCATGAACACCCCACGTTAGAAATTATGATTCTCATTCCATAAATAAATATTTACAAAATCGCCTCATGTGTTCCTGTTCTTTCATAAACACCCATATGAATCAAAAACACAGAATCATCAACGGTATTATAGGTTTTAAAAATTTACAAAATCGCCCATATGTTTTTATAGAGTCATTTACACCCCCATCCTTGTCTGATCATTTTTTTTTTGGGAATTCTGTAAATTAATTTTAAAATCACAGGTGGTGTGACGTCGATGCCTTCGTTTCTCCGGCGATTTTTCCCGTCGGTGTACCGGAAACAGCAAGAGGACGCGACAACGAATCAGTACTGTCAATACGATAGCCCGACACTTACGCTGTTCACTTCGTCGCTGTATCTGGCGGCGCTAATTTCGTCGCTGGTGGCTTCCACCGTGACGAGGAAGTTCGGACGGCGGCTCTCGATGCTCTTTGGTGGCATACTCTTCTGCGCCGGAGCTCTCATCAATGGCTTCGCTAAACACGTTTGGATGCTTATCGTCGGTCGTATCTTGCTCGGTTTCGGTATCGGTTTCGCCAATCAGGTCCGTTCACTAAAAACCATCAGTTTTAATTAATGATGATTTAAATTTTTACTAACCATGAAACTGTAAATATCAAAACAGATTCTGTTCCATGTTTTTTTTTTGGTTGCATTTTTTTCTTTTTCAAATTTATATCTTGAGTAAGAAAATATCAAATTAAATAACTCTTCTACGTGTCATTTTTTAGAATTCAATGAATTGAAACTTATATTTATTTCGTTATAAATGTACCTTGGTTTTGGAAAAAGTTATGGACCAACTACTTTCATTGAACATAAATTGGTCGGTCAAGTTGACATTATTTTCTTGCTTTTACTATCAGTTTACAACGACGATCATTATTTTCCACATTATATTATATAGTATGATATAACAATTATTAAATTTCTTAGTGATTTATTATCGGCTGAATATCCACAATTCCACATGGTCTGTTCTGGAACCCGTGAGATGTCTCTTTCTAATCCATTTTAAATGATTTAATTAATTGATATATTATATTTGACGTCATATCGTACATATTTCATTATAACTTTGATGACTCATTGATACGGGAAAAAGGTCATATTCGGAGCCTATCTTCTTGAGCCTAAACACAATGACGTAGTTGACCCTGTATTTATATTCCAAACGATTTGAATCTTTTTAAAAAGTGAAAATCCGGACCGTATCTACTTAATGACGAAACTAACCTTGTTCAATTTCCTTATTTACAGTCTGTGCCACTCTACCTCTCTGAGATGGCGCCGTACAAATACAGAGGAGCTTTAAACATTGGTTTCCAGCTCTCTATCACAATCGGAATACTCGTCGCCGAAGTTCTCAACTACTTCTTCGCCAAGATCAAAGGCGGCTGGGGATGGCGGCTCAGTCTCGGCGGCGCGGTGGTCCCCGCCCTGATCATAACCCTCGGCTCCCTCGTCCTCCCCGACACTCCCAACTCGATGATCGAGCGAGGCCAACACGAAAAGGCCAAAAAAAAGCTCAGGCGAATCCGCGGCGTCGATGACGTCAGCCAAGAGTTTGACGATCTAGTTGCCGCTAGCAAAGAGTCGCAGGCGATAGAGCATCCGTGGACAAACCTCCTCCGCCGTAAATACAGGCCACATCTCACTATGGCCATTATGATTCCCTTCTTTCAGCAGTTAACCGGAATCAATGTGATCATGTTTTACGCTCCGGTTTTGTTCAACACCATCGGTTTCACGACCGACGCTTCTCTCATGTCCGCCGTGGTCACTGGCTCCGTCAACGTCGCCGCCACGCTCGTTTCAATCTACGGTGTTGACAGGTGGGGACGTCGGTTTCTCTTTCTTGAAGGCGGTACACAAATGCTAATATGCCAGGTAAAGAGAAATAACCACTTTCTTAATTTATCGGATAGAAACACATTTGACTTATATTATATGAATTTATACTGAACTTAGATGCGTCTTAGAGATCGATTCTTATTGGATATTAAACGTTTGATAGATATGAACCTATTTTCATTAGATACAAACGTTTATATATTGTGATTTAGACCTCATGTACATGTGTCTTGAAATCGAATTTTATTGGATATGGACGAAGATAAATGTATTTATACTGGCGTAGATGCGTTTAGAGGTCGAATTTTTTATTTGATACTAACGATTTTATATAGATAAAAATATGTCGTTCATTGTTTCCTGTGTGATTGTAGGCTGTGGTTGCAGCGTGCATCGGGGCCAAGTTCGGGGTAGACGGGACCCCTGGTGAGCTACCAAAGTGGTATGCTATAGTGGTTGTAACTTTTATATGCATCTACGTGGCGGGTTTCGCGTGGTCATGGGGTCCACTAGGGTGGTTAGTACCGAGTGAGATCTTCCCGTTGGAGATAAGGTCGGCGGCGCAGAGTATCACAGTGTCGGTGAACATGATCTTCACGTTCATTATCGCGCAGATCTTCTTGACGATGCTTTGCCATTTGAAGTTTGGATTATTCCTCGTTTTCGCCTTCTTCGTGGTGGTGATGTCCATTTTCGTCTACATATTCTTGCCGGAGACGAAAGGGATTCCGATAGAGGAGATGGGTCAAGTGTGGAGGTCACATTGGTATTGGTCAAGGTTTGTGGAGGATGGTGAGTATGGGAATGGGCTTGAGATGGGCAAGAGCAGCAACCAGGGAACTAAGCATGTTTGATTTTTTTTTTTTTAAATGAGAAGGTTTTAAGAAAAGAAAAAGGATTTGTAATTTTTATTTCGTAAAGAAAAAATTGTAGTAGTCTAGATATATATTATGTTTATATAATTCAGTATCACATGGTGGTGAAATTATGCTGATTCTTCTTTTATACCTCCATCGTGTTCTTTTGTTTGTTGTTAACTTACTTATGTTCTAAATAATTTTACATAGGCGATGACTAAAATATTAGATGAACAGTGGAATGATGAAATAACAAAAATAATAAATAGCGAAAACATTTGAACTGACAAAATTCTGTTGAATAATCAAAGAACACTAAAAGCAAGTTTTTGTAGATTAATGACTTTTCATTTTATGTTTAATTATATTTTTAACAGGTGTATCATATATAACCACATCACATCTCCAAAAAAGTGAAAACTTGATAAATTATTACGTTTTCAAAACATAAAATTGTATACCATATTTTGTTTCATCAAAACATGACGTAATCAACCTTTGTATTTTTTAATTAAATATATGACAAAATATGAGACTAATATTTTTTAAAGGTTTGACCATTTTTTAGCATTTAATGCCTACGACTATTCTTCTACTGATGCAAGTCATATGGTCCAATAAAATCGTTAATCATCATATTTTTCAAAATCCAAAGGTTATTCCTTTCTCCAATTTCTCTTTTTCTTGTTTACTTTCCTCGTAAATCACCTTTCTCACGGAATCACTTTTGCAAATCAGAAAATTTTAATTATCCCTTTCATATAATCACTTTTGCAAATCATTCTCAAATGAATATTTTGTGTAGTTTAATTCAATTATCAATATTTATTCATTCACATCTCAACTTATTTACAAATTTATGGTTTTGTATCTTTGATAGACCCCTTATTATCATTAAAAACAGGTTGTACATTATCAGTGTAAATGTTCACAATATAATGTCTTGTATATATAAGTTATAGTATATAATAATATCATTCAAATATAATTGTTGAGACAAACTCTCAAACACAAAATACGGCTTTTAAACTTCTTAAAAAATATGATTAATCACGTTTTGGAACGTTGATTTATACGTCGATTGCAACAACCACACATTCAACAATGAAACATGATTAGCTGCATCTGACGAGCATGACAAGAAGAAGTTCATGATTGAGGTTAGTTTAATCAATTAGATTTATTGATTTTTATTTGAGTATTTTGATTGGTTTTATATTGTTTTTAAAGCCACAAATGAACAAAGCTCTAAAAAATTGAATGAAGATTAGAAAATGATTTTTTATGAGAAAAAGACCGTGGTATTAAAATTACTATGTCCGGTAGAAAATGTGCCGGCATCAACTCGGAGAACAACGTCCACATAGGCATCAACATTTATGATGATGAAAATGCATATTTTATCATATCAATTTATGCAGTGGAGGTAGAAAAACATATTTCTTTCTTTTTTATTTATTTTAGTATATGATGAAATTATTCAATAAAATCTATGTTTTTGTAGGTTTTTGAGGCAAAATTTGAAGTTTCTCAACATCTGTTGTGATAGACCGGACATGCATGATCTCAAACGGTTGGTTGTGGGATCATACCGCGTACGTCTTGTTAGGATGACAAGCTTCATCGAGTTCTCGGGAGATCATGACTGACCTCTTCGATGAAGACGAATACATTTATTATGTGGGACAAGAAGATGTATATCATTCATGTTAGTTAAATTGATTAGAATTCTTGATTTTCGTTTTGAGTGTTGAGATTAATTTTATATTGTTTTTATATTTCCACATATGATGGGAAAATTTGAGGATGTGGAAGGCGCATTTGTTGAGGCAATTCAACAATTGAGAAGAAATGCATTAACACATCCCTAGTTTCTAAAATTAGAAGAATCAAAAAATTATGGGAAAGCAATAATTTTTTTGTCAAATTTGTTAAAAATGCCATATATAATAATAATTTATGAATTTACCATAATAACTAGTGTATTTGACTATGACATCTCTGCAAAATTCTCCTTTTCCCTGTCCTATGTTTGCACATCTCTCCCATTTTTCTCACTCTCTCTTGTTGAAAAAACCTTTTTTGTTTTTTTTTTGTTATAAACTTATAATTTCTTAAATTATAATCGATAAAAACAAATCCAAAACTAAGATATGGTTAAAATGCATTAAAATTATCGTTGACCATCTATGAAATTACTCTTATTTTTAAATATTTTTTTTTGAATTACTATCAGATATTGTAAACAATTTATTAATAAACATATATTACAATAAACTCATAAATCAGTAGCTTCTCTTCACCATCAACGCAGCATCCCAAATGTCGAATGAAGATATATACACGTTTGTAGTTCATGATATTGTTTGATATACTATTCCCATTATCGTCAATAATTCAAACGAAAATAGTTATTTAAATTTTGTTTAAAGCTAATTTACATTCTTATTTGCATCGAACAATTTCAAATTACACTTGGGTTTAATACTCATGGGGATTCCGGTTTCTCCTGAGCCGGTTTGTTTCCATCATCAGAGAACAAATCCTTGTGATCATTAGAGTTGAGTGACACAGAATCCTCGTCACTCGTATCCAAAACAAACATTGGTTGTTTTGGCTTTGGAAGATCCATTGTCGACGTCAGCATTGTCACAACTTGTTTGATGTTTGGTCTGTCCATTGCTTGGTGCTGAACACATAGCAAACCTATCTGAACACATCTCACCACTGCTTCAACTGAATCTGAATCTGAATCCGAATCAGCAATGTCTTGATCCAGTAGATCTACTCCTCCGGTTTCACTCCATGATTCCCATGCCTATTACCACGATCCAAACCCCGCAAAAAACTACTAAGAATAAAGAAACCAGGATTTGTCTCAACTTGATTGGAATCAGATTTTAAGTGTGTTTCTTACATATGCAAGAAGATTTTTGTCTTCTTTCCCATAGCTAAAGCTCGATATCTCTTTTCCGCTGATGATTTCCAGCATCAAGACTCCAAAGCTATAAATGTCAGATTTCTCAGAGAATGTCCCTGTCCACGCATACTCAGGAGACATGTATCCCCTGTTTGAATATCCAATGATTTTAAGAAAAAGATGTCTAGCATATAGAATGTGAAACTTTGATTCCAACATGAGAAAATTGGGAGAAGAAGAGGAGTGATTCTTACAAAGTTCCAAATACTCTGCCAGTGTTGTCTTGATTTTGAGTTCCTTGAAACATCCGAGCCAACCCAAAATCCGATATTTTTGGATTCATCTTCTCGTCCAAGAGAATGTTGCTGGCCTTAAGATCTCGATGTACAACTCTGAGGAGTGAGTCGCGATGGAGATACAGAAGTCCACGAGCAATACCTTGAATGATATTGAACCTCTTAGGCCAATCAATCTCCAGCTTCTTCTTCAAATCTATAGATTATCACAGAGATTAAAGAGAAGCCGATTAGCATGTAAGCCACAGAAGAAAAAATGGGAAATACAGAGGTAGAGATACAAAGTGGGGACTGACCAAAGAGAAAAGTATCGAGGCTTTTGTTCACCATAAACTCATAAATCAATAGCTTCTCTTCTCCTTCAATGCAATATCCTAAAAGCCGAACCAAGTTTCTATGTTGTAGTTTAGAGATGAGTTTTAACTCGTTCATGAATTCCTCTGTGCCTTCTCCAGAGCTGCTGCTAGAAAGGCGTTTTATAGCTATATCTTTCCAATCTTTTAGCTTCCCCTGTAAGCAGAAAGAGTTGCAGAGAGAGTCATCTAGAGAACAAGAAAGAAAATAATAGAAAAGAGCAAAATAGAGAGAGCATCGTATATTATCTTTTTACCTTATAAACTGTTCCGAATCCACCTTGACCGAGTTTATTTGAGATGCTGAAATTATCGGTCGCAGTTTGTATGGTATGCATCTCAAAGAAATTTGAGCCTGAGACATCTTGTGATTTCAGATTATCTTTCCAAGAATCTTCTGAAATCTCCATGGCTACACGAGCTTCACCTACGAGTTACAAGTATCCGTCCATGTATTAGTACTTAACGAGTCTCAAGCATGTAACATCTAACAACTAAAGGGAAATAAAATCAAGGAAAAAAATAAATAGACAACAAAAAGAGAGACATAAAGAGTGAACTCTTCAGCTTTTTTTGGAGTCTCACCATTTTGTCTCACTCTGTATCTCCAACACCCAAATGCCGCAAGCCCCAAGATTATAAACACGCAGAGGCAGAGGCTGATAGCGCTAACAGCGATGATCTTGATTCGCTTGCTTCCATCTGAGAAGAAAATGAACTGTAAACCATATTGCTATTGGAAAAAAAAAACAGAGTAAGGAGAGCAAAGATACTTTAAAACGAAAAGAAAAATGTGATTTGTGATGTCTTTAAGCCCTACCTAACTCAGAACGTGCGAGACGGATGGAAAGAAACTCTCCTCCTTCAGTAAACTGAACCATGTCCAATAGCTCCTTGTTCCATACCAAGCATCCAATTCCATTAATATAGGCAAAGGCCGAGCAAGAACAGTTGCGGAGACATCCTTGACGACATTGTTCTGCATTACCAAAGCTTGCCAATTCGTAAGAATCCGGCAGCTTCATATTGGCAACGAGGTAAAATTCGTCTGTTGTGTCTTTGCTTTGTGTTATTGAAGAAGAATCTCCCTGACATGATGATAACTCTGTTCGTCTCACACACCCACGAGTCCAGTTTTTTCTGTTCCATTCATCATCCGACTTTGGTACAAACCCTCTCAAGCATTTGCAGGTTGGAGTACTAAGGGACCTGATACACAAACCATAAGGTCCACATGTACCGTAGAGATCACATGAGCTTAGAGGACCTTCAAAATGCTTAATCCACCCGGTGGTGCCACCATTACTACGGTGAATATCCAATGATCCATTCGATGTTAGCTTGATGTATGACACATCAAAGTTTCTTAGTGCACAAAAAGTCAAAACTCCTGTGCCATTCACCACATCTTGGACCATTGTTAATGGATTTACATATGTTTCATCCATTTCTAGTATCCCTGTGAACCTTGTTTCCGCCCATGGCCCGCTTCTCCAATAAGGTGATGAGCCTTTCCATACAAGTCCTTGAGGTGGAACGTCTGGAGTAAGCTCTGCTAGAAATTCCCCAGGAGATGGATCTGTGTTACTCTTCCAAGAAGTCAACACACGCCTCGTGTTGTTAGGAATATCATACATAAGCGATGACAGAGGAAGCATAGTATCAGTAGGATGCTCAAAACTTTGCCATAGATATGTTCCAGTAACATTATCTACGAGGACAAGATTTCCGGTGTTTAAAAGCTGAGCACGACATTCGTTAGATGTAAGAACTTCGTTTCCAGATGACCACACAACTTCTTGTTTCTCATCAAGCAAGACGAGGCTTCCATTACTACTGATTGTAAGATTCGCCGTGGAGCTCGTGACTGGATTTTCTCTGTTAGCTACCCAAACATATACCCGAGGAGTGAATCTCTTGAACCAGATTCCAACATATTGGTGATTTTGAGAGCTGTTAGGACTGAAGAATCCTAGTTCAAAAGATCCATCTGGAGAGCTCAGAGTTTGTCTAATCGATAAAGAGCTCGATGAGGTTATATCTGCAAAGCCATAACTCGAGAACATGGTTAACAAAAGCAAGCAAAGAAAGTAAAAAATATCCATCTTTCCTCTCTATGTGTCTGCAAGCGATCTTCCTCCAGAGATTTCAATGTACGATTAAGAAAACGTTTTTTATTTTATTTCAGATGAGTATGAATGAAACCTAATAGATGATGTTCCGATATTCAAACAAATTATCTTGACCAAGCAATCATATTGGCATCTTTTACATTGATTCAAACATCCTAAATTGACCAAAGAAGCCACACGATTCTAATCATATACTGTACATATCACATTACTTTGACATTTTTTACAAATTTTGTAATCCTTGGTGCATGAATGCGTCAATTATCAAAACATCTCAGTGTCACTATACGGAATAAAGTACAATACTTTGGACATCTCAACTGCCCAAAAAAAAAAAAAACAATTATTCACAATTTCAACGAAAAAAAACAGGTCCCCTAAATGGTGTATCTTACCTGAATGCTAAATTGATACGGAACTTTTTATTATTCTTTTTCTTAATTCGACGTTGAATCTCTGGAATCGTAGCCAGTCATGATCATTTTGTCATTTATGCTTTAATGATAAACAACGTAACCAATTAACTACATGTCGATGAATCATATGAATATAGAGAAAGTTTGACTAACTAAGAGGATTGAACAAGACTTTCAATTTGTTGAGGATAAAAATAATAGTCAATCAAGAGACTTTTGGTGTGTACCTATTGCTATTGTTTCTTTGGTAAGTTGTAGAACCCACAAGAAGCCAAATCTCGGGCAAAGACGTGTCTCGTTCAGGCATTTCAACAAACACATTCAGCGCGTTCCTTGTAAGAAAAAGTCAAAACCTTCCAAAGCCAATGCAATACTGCGCAAACCTAAAGAAGACGAGAAGACACTGGTCTCTAACACCATCATTGGGTCCTTCGAGATCAGGGGTTTATCTGCTATTCTGACGGGAATTTTAAGGGACTTTGTGCTCCGAAGAATTCAGAAACACGAAGGTTGCATAAAAAACCGATCCAAAACTAAACCAACTTTCAATAAACCGGATCAGTAGAGAACCGGATCCAACATAATCAAATTTTTGTGCAACCAATAGAACAAAGAAGACCAGAATTGAACAAACATTAAGGTGGTGATTGTTTGAGTGGTTTTTGGTTTTAGATTTTGGTTTTTAGATTTTGGTTTTTGGTTTTTGGTTTTTGATATTTATATATATTTTCTAAAAAAATTATAAAAGATGTTTTTTTTTTTTTAATTTTCGTTTAAGTTTTTAATTTATTAAAATAAATATGTAGAAGTTATTAATAAGGAAATATGAATACCAAAAACTTATCTTTTAATTAATTAATTAAAATTTTGATTAAAAAATAATAAATACTAAAAAAAATATTTTTTATTAATAAGAATATGTAATTTCTTTAAAAAAACAATATCAAAACTTTATCAATAAAAAAATTAGCTAAAAATAGTAGTATTTTACCCAAAACAAAAACCAAGCTTTTGGTTTTTAGTTTTTGTCAATATTTTTTGTTTTTTAAAATTTTGACATATTAGATACGTTTTTTTGTTCTTAGTGTTAAAATTTTTAAAATAAATATATAAATTTATTAATAACAAAAAATAATTTCTTATCAAAAATGTGTGAAAAATAAAAAAATTTTCGCCAAATATTGAAAAAAAATCTAAGAAATAGGGATTTTAGATTTTGTGTAGAAAATATCTAAATAGTAATAAATTTATGTTTTTATGTATAATTGATACCAAAAAAATCGATACAAACCACCAAAAAAAAAAACAACTCTCAAAATGTTATAACTAATACAAAAAAGTAAGGTAATACATAAAAATTGTAATAGAGAGATTATTTTTGGGGTTGCAAAAAAAAAGAAAGAAGTACATTATATGGACAATAATAAGAATGTTTGCAGCAAAAAAAAAATAATTATAAATAAATAAATAAAAATCTCGATGAGTAAAAGTAGTTTTTTACGAAAAAACTCAAATAACATGGTTTTTGGTTTTTCATTGAAAACCTCTAAAAACTAGTTTCCCTAAGTTTTAGGAAAACTACTTTTGTAAAATCTTGATTGGCTAATATAATGGTTTTTTGAAAATCAAAAACCAAAATCCATTCTAGAATCTACAAACAATCAAGGCCTAAATATTTTTTAATTATTAGATACAAGAATATTAAACATAAAAAAATTATCTGAAACCGAAAGCAACCGAACCACAATTTTTCAAACCGAATCAAAATAAAATTCAGTAATAATTCGGACCCTTTCCGAAACCTTAAAACAAAAAAAAACACGAAATCCAAAAAAAAAAAAGGAACTAAACCAGATCGTAAAACAGAATGAGCAGGCGGTTTTAACGCATACTGAGCTTAGTCTACATCAAATTTGCTAACAACCAAACCAAGTAATGGAACTCCATTGTGTGTTTAGACACCAGCAACAAATATAATTTGTCAACAATCCAAAGTAAGCTGAATTCAACAAGAAGCCAAAGAAAATCATCGTTAAATTACAACGGTTCAAAGGAAAGAAGAGACGAGTTAATTAGATGAAGCAGAGAATAAACTTTGGAAATAAGAAACAGGATATCCGCCGCGGCTTTGGAAGATTAAATCATAAGATTTGGCATGGAGATCATGCATCAGCAATGGTTCCAACTCCAAGCAATGATGACCTTGAAGCAATAACTTATGCTCGTCCACGATTGCTATTGGTGCCATCGGTGAGATGGGTTCCCCTCCAAACCAAGAAACAGTTTTTGTGAAATCTATCGAACACAATTTCTTCCATGTCTTGTTGCCGCCTGAAGAATCCAACCACCATATCACTTGGGTTAACTCCTTTTTCTCGGATATGCACAAGCGATTATCGAGGATGCACATGATGACGTTGAGAGAGCTGCAAGGCTCAGGTCCACGGGGAAAGGGAGCTTTACAGATGACTTGAAAAGTTTCGCTGTGAAGATCCAAAGATAATACCTTGGTTTCTTCACAAAGGGTGAGCCAATAAAGTGACCCATCTAAATACACGGGATCATGGAAATCATTTATCTTATAAGGAGAAGCAGGAAGAAGGTACCTCCAAGCGTTGGTGCTAAAATCAAAAACTTCACAAGTGGTCACGTTTTCTAGTCCAAATCCGGATGAATTATACAACCAAACCGGCTTGTATATGCCCCTAAATTTGTCTTTGCCAAATCCAAGCTTAGGATTAGGGAAGTCATAGTCTTGTTTATCTAACTTGTCGAGGCAGAGCTGTTGGAAGTTGGAAAGAGGAAAACTTTGATGCCATCTAGTGGCGGGGTTAACGACAACACTCGGTGTGTAAACACAGTAGAGACATAGCAGACCGTCACAACTACCACGGCAGAGGATGGAGTTCGGAGTAGGGAACCTGACCTTGTCCGTACAAACTATGGACGACCCCAGCACAATTCTCCCATCACCATCATCGCCATGATTATCATCATCATCACCACCAATAGTATCATCATAGCGATCATTACCTTCACCAAAGCCAAGGGACACGCAGAGGACATCTGGACCTCGTGATTGCCTCCGATGGATGAATTGTTGTTCTTGGAAATGCCGGGACTCGATTGTCGATTTCCACTTGTTGGATACAGACATGAATCTTAACAAATATTTCACTGGAAGCCTCTCGAGGATGAGCTCGACAACATCCTGTGGTAGCAATTCCGCACTGGAGCCATGTCTTTTCAACATTGTATTGTCTCTTATGATCAACAGACGATTGAGGCTTTAAATATATATATATATATATATATATATATAGATATAGCATCCGACTCGAGCTAGGAATCGGAAAAAGGGAAAACTTCAAGTCAGTTTCTTTCCATTAAGGAAAAAGGAAATTTCAACACTTTAATACCGAGATTTAACTGTTATTTTATAAATAACCAAAACCAAAAATCTCAAGCAAAATATTACGGATTTCGTCAAATTATATCACAATGACAAAAGCTAACAACAATAATTACAGCGAGTACCTCATGCAATGATCGCATCAAAATCCTTACTCCGAAGGAATCGATTTCTCTCTCTAATCTCCTTACAACAATCTTTATTCTATATGAGCGTCGATGTCCAATGTCGAATGTCGATGAGGTTCTTACAGGCGGAGGAGAGGGACAGATATCACTCCTGGGAAACTCGGGCAACCCTAACGTCTTTTTTTTTGTCTTATGTCTGTGATTGGCTTTTTGCGGGAAAGCAAGGCTAGAGAAACAAATAACTCACACGCCTTCTATAATTATATGATGTGAAAGCTTCTACTTCAACGGAGCCTCCCATTCTTCCAAGTTAAATTTCTCTCCCATTCTCACCAGTAATCTCCGCATGAGCAGGCACCGTTCTTGAAATGGTGAAATCGTTGCACGTCCCGTACAATGATTTCCCGTCCGGTAACAAGAGAAATGTACTTTGTAGCATTGTGACAATCGGCACAAACCCGCAGGTTCTTTCTTACGTGAATAGTTGTACCTGCTGTTGTATTCAGCAGTCCAAAAGATATAGCCAACTTCTCGCTGTGGCTACTCAGCAACTGCTCCTTAACATCATCTTCCACGCCGAGGATTAAATTCATGTCAGGAACATAACCAGCTTCTTTGATTTTCCCCATCAGCTTCTCAAGAAAATCATATATCTTCTTGGAATTGGGATGGGTTGTGCTTCCAGAGAAGAAGCTATGCACCTCGTTCTTTACCTCCACCATACTGCAGCCCGGTGTTTTACGGAGACCCTGTCTCAACATTGAAACTCTCACTTGTCCCACTTTTTCCCACATTGAAGCTGCACGATATATGTTTGCAAGAAGCACATGATACCCACCATCCTCCGGGTTCAACTCAAACAATCTCTCTGCTGCTTTCTCAGCAAATTCCACGTTTTTATGAATTTGGCAAGCACCTAACATGGCACCATATACATTGACAGCCGGCTTAACGGGCATCTGCATAATAAAGTCCCAAGCTTCATTCAACTGTCCAGCTCGACCCAGAAGATCGACCATGGCTCCATAATGGTCCATTGACGGCTCTATGCAGTAGTTTTCCTTCATCATATGAAAGCATTTGAGTCCTTGGTCCACCAAACCCGAGTGGCTGCAAGCAGAGATAACAGAAAGAAATGTGATACCATTTGGTTTGATGGTTCCTTCTCCCATTTGTTCAAACAAGTCTAGAGCAGCTTTCCCAATACCATGTGTCCCGTATCCATCTATCATCGCGTTCCATGTCGTCACGTGACGCTCGCTCATCATATCAAAAATCTTTCTTGCAGTCACAATAGCTCCACATTTCGCATACATGTCGACTAGAGCCGTTGTGACAAACACGTTCTTGTCCAGACAATTTCGCATAACAACCCCATGTATCCACTTCGCCTTATGTGTAACTGACAAATCTGCAAGAGCAGTTATCACACTCACATAAGTAAATGTATCTGGTTTCACGGACCGAGCCCGCATCTGGCTGAAGTAATTCAATGCTTCTAGCGGACGTCCATTTTGTGCAAATCCTAATATCATTGCGTTCCAAGATACAAGGGTTCTGGTCTGCAATTTCCCAAATATAGAAGCTGCAGTATCAACCTCCTTGCACTTGCAATACATGGAGATCAAAGAGTTCGCTACCGAAACATGTCTATCAAGATCCAGCTCAACCGCCAACTTATGAATGAATCTTCCTCTCTCAAGGTCCCCCAGGTCAGCACAAGCATGCAAAGCACCCATGACAGATACATCAGTGGGTTTCACTCCTTCGTCCAACATCTTCTGAAATATTACCATTGCCTCTTTAGGATTCTCATTCTGCACATACGCATCAATCATTGAATTCCACGAAACAACATTCCTTTCTAACATCCCATCAAAAAGCTGTCGAGCAGTTTTCAGATATCCACATTTCGCGTACATATCAACCAAAGCAGTGGATATATTGACAAGAGAATCAAATCCAGCACGTATGGCATACCCATGAATCTCCTTGCCAATACTCATCGACCCCAAAGCAGAGATAGCAGGCAAAACAGAAACAATGGTGATAAAACTAGGCTTCAGATTCTCCTCGCACATTCGAGTAACCATGTCTAAAGCCATCCTCGCCAATCCATTCTGTGAATACCCAGAAACCATGGTATTCCAGGAAACCAAGTCTCTCTCAGGCATTCTATCGAACACCTTGCGGGCCTCGTGTACCTGCGTGCACTTGGCATACATATTCTCAAGCCCAGTCATGGCGAATAAATCCAACGAGAACCCACTCTTCACCAACAACCCATGAATTTCCTTTCCCAATCTAAGCTCTGCTTCGTCTCCACATACTTTCAGGAGATAAGTGAAGTTATACACAACAGGCTCTACATCGTCATACCTCATTCGAACAAAGAATTTTGCAGCTTCATCCAAATCCGAAACCTTAGCATACCCTTTGAGCATAGTGTGATAAAGAACATCGAGCTTATCATCAATCGGTTCGAAAACACGAGCAGCCTCAACGACACTGCCATGGCGACAAAACAGGCTGACAAGTTTCGTCTGGAAAAGATGCTCCTGATAAAGACCATTCTTGAAGACGAGAGGCAGAATGTGACGGAGATCTCTCAGAGAAGAACATCTCTCGAGAAGAAGAGCCGCCGGATGCTCGTAGGCATTAGCCGGAATGTAAGTTCTCTGGGAAAGAAAATGGCGATGGTGAGATGAAAATGGCGGATATGGGATTTGAGGAACGGTGGAGACCTGAACCAGTTGTGAGCTCATGGATTCGTTCTGCAATTATCAATCCTCAGTTTGACAATCTCTTCTCTTACAGGTCCCAAAATCTTCCTCCTGATTCTAATTTTGCCCTTTTCTATAGCAGACAAACGAATATCAGCTATAACAACAGAGCCAGACATTATCGTCAATGTCTGGATTTCATTGATTGACAGTGACGTGAGTTGATTCCGTAGAAGAAGGTGAAGTGACTCACAGGTGAATAAGATAAGTCGTAAAAGATGGGCCACTTTGGTCTATCAATCGTAGAAAGACCGCCGTTTATAGAAAATGATGCATCTTGCATCATCTTAGAACAGTGCCACTTGACTTGACCCATCACAGTCACAATATTTGGACTTTTCTCTTGAGAATTTATTGCTCACCACACCATCAAAGCTTCAATTAACTCAAGACCCTGAGGTTCTTTAAATGCAACATTAATACTGAGATCTTGGTATACAATATAGATAGATCTGTTGTGTTTGTTTTTTTCTTCTGATTTTGGGAAAGATACTAAGAAAAACAAAGCTATATCGAAAATTGGGAAGTTTCTGTTCTTGAGAGGGGAGTGAAGCTATTAGAAGAGTTCAACGAGAGCATGAGTCCTTTTGTCCCTGTTCTTGTTTTTTCACTGTCTTGCTTCTTCTTAAATGTCTGTCTGGCTCAGGAAAGAGCTTTCTTTTCCGGCAACCTCAGTGATTCCGAGACGATAGTCTCCAGCTTTCGCACGTTCAGGTTCGGTTTCTTCAGCCCTGTTAATTCCACAAGCCGGTATGCGGGTATATGGTACAACAACATTCCTGTACAAACTGTTATATGGGTTGCTAACAAAGATAAGCCCATCAATGACTCGTCTGGAGTTATTTCGGTGTCTGAAGATGGAAATCTCGTAGTTACGGATGGTCAGAGAGGCGTTGTATGGTCAACTAACGTCTCCACTCAAGTTCGTGCCAATTCTACAGTCACTGAGCTTTTGGACTCCGGGAACCTCGTGCTAAAAGATGCGAATAGCGATGCGTATCTTTGGGAGAGTTTCAAGTATCCTACTGATTCTTGGTTGCCAAATATGTTGGTTGGGACAAACGCAAGAACCGGAGGAGGGAACATCACAATAACTTCTTGGAAAACCCCTTCAGATCCTTCGCCCGGAAGCTACACTGCTGCACTCGTTCTTGCTGCATATCCGGAGCTCTTCATTTTCAACAATGATAACAATAATGCTACGGTGTGGCGCAGTGGCCCGTGGAACGGTCAGATGTTTAACGGTTTACCAGATGTGTATGCGGGCGTCTTTCTTTATAGATTCATAGTTAATGATGACACCAATGGATCTGTCACCATGTCATATGCTAATGATTCGACTTTGAGATACTTCTACATGGATTATAGAGGATCTGTGGTCCGGAGAGATTGGAGTGAGGCCAGGAGAAACTGGACAGTCGGGTTACAAGTTCCGGCAACCGAGTGTGATATTTACAGAAGATGTGGCCAATTCGGGACCTGCAATCCGCGGAAAAACCCGCCTTGTTCTTGCCTTAGAGGGTTTAGGCCAAGCAACCTCATAGAGTGGAACAATGGAAACTGGAGTGGTGGTTGCATAAGAAGGGTCCCTTTGCAGTGTGAAAGACAGAACAATAATGGGAGTGCTGATGGGTTTGCGAGGCTGAGGCGAATGAAATTGCCTGACTTTGCAAGAAGATCTGAAGCTAGCGAACCAGAATGCTTAAGGACTTGTTTGCAGACATGCTCTTGCATAGCTTGTGCTCATGGTTTAGGTTACGGTTGCATGATTTGGAATGGAAGCTTAGTTGATTCGCAGGAGTTGTCTGTTGGTGGAATGGATCTTTATATCCGTCTTGCACATTCAGAAATCAGTTAAGTATTATTTCTTAACTTCTCTCCTATTATTACTTTTTACTGATTTCAGCTTTACCAATTTTCTTATTTCCTGTCAACTCTCTATTAGAAACACCGGACAGACGACCAGTTATAATCGGTACATCATTGGCAGGAGGTATTTTTCTTGTGGCAGCTTGTGGTCTTTTGGCGCGACGGATTGTCATGAAGAGAAGAGGTCAGAGTTTAACTAAACTATGTTTGCTTCTTATAAGCATTGGACATTTGGGTTTTTAGTAATATCTTGGATTTGTTCTCAGCGAGAAAGAGAGGAACAGATGCAGAGCATATTTTTGAGAGAGTGGAAGCTTTAGCTGGTGGTAATAAAGGAAAGTTGAAAGAGCTACCACTCTTTGAGTTTCAAGTGTTAGCTGCAGCGACTGATAATTTCTCTCTCAGAAATAAGCTCGGACAAGGCGGTTTTGGTCCTGTTTACAAAGTAAGCATTGACTCTTAAAGGGCTATTGGCAACAAGATTTCTGTTGACTACAATATCTGATAGACATATTTTTGTTGCAGGGGAAGTTGCAAGAAGGGCAGGAGATTGCCGTGAAGAGGCTGTCACGAGCATCTGGACAAGGGCTTGAGGAACTTGTTAATGAAGTGGTGGTGATTTCTAAGTTGCAACACCGAAATCTGGTGAAATTACTTGGTTGTTGCATTGCAGGAGAAGAAAGGATGTTAGTCTATGAGTTCATGCCCAAGAAAAGCTTAGACTATTATCTATTTGGTAACGTATTACTATTTTTGTTTTCAGACTTTGTTCCAGTGTTATCACCAGGTCAATTAACAAAAGCTAATGTGTTGTTCAGACCCAGTGAAGGCAAAACTTCTTGATTGGAAGACGCGGTTTAACATAATCAATGGAATATGTAGAGGTCTTCTGTACCTTCACAGAGATTCTAGGCTTAGAATCATTCACAGAGATCTGAAAGCTAGCAACATCTTGTTAGATCAGAATTTGGTCCCAAAAATATCTGATTTCGGGTTGGCCAGGATTTTCCCAGGGAATGAAGACGAAGCAAACACCCGAAGGGTCGTTGGAACATAGTAAGTAAATCCATTCTAACCATATGTCACACCTTTTTTCATTAGGGGGGTTATTGGGAGATGGATTTGTGTAGAGTCTGTGGATTTTAAAAGTTGTGATATTTTAAAAATTTGAGTGGATTTTAAAATATTCTATAGATTCTTATCAAATATTTTTATGGATTGTTATGGATTATCATTGATTGTGATAAATTTGTATTAATTATTTTTTTCTTCTAAACTTCTCTTTATAAGATAATAATTTATGTCTTTTGAATATTTTAGTTTTTTTTTTTGGTTATAATGACTGGGTTTCTATGAGTTTGTTTGAGATTTAAAATGATGATTTTTAATGAAATTTCAGTTTTTTTTTTTTTTAATAATATATTTGTTCTATCCATNTAAACTTCTCTTTATAAGGTAATAATTTATGTCTTTTGAATATTTTAGTTTTAGTTTTTGGTTATAATGATTGGGTTTCTAAGAGTTTGTTTGAGATTTAAAATGATGATTTTTAATGAAATTTCAGTTTTTT
>OVAY01002031.1:0-20802 GCA_900406395.1 Kernera saxatilis | reverse complement strand
GATTATTTTTTTTTTTTTTTTTTTTTTGGTGGTCAATGAGATTATCTGTTTAAGAGCAATTTTGTGCGTCTCTCAAGAAAAAAAAATGACTTTTTTTTTTTTTTTTTTTTTTGATCAACTCATGACTTCTTCTTATAGGGAAATTGTAATGTACGTCTCCTTTATTTGCTCAACAAGGAAACAATCAATCACCACTTAATACAAAGAATGTTAAAGAATAAACACCTTAAAAGAAAGAAGAACTTTATACAATTCTAAACAAAATCTTATACAAAAGAAACTTTTTGTTTTTTTAACTATAATAATGCAATATTATAGTCTAAATGACTTTATCAAAAAAAAATATAGTCTGAATTCAGTATAATTAGGAATACTTAAACAGTATAGTATAAACTCTAAAGTGTATTCATGCCTTCTTCTTTTTTGTCACGTGTGTATTATAGCTCAGAAAGCCTACAGTTTGGTCAGAAAGATATCGGATAAGAGCGATAAGCAAATAACGAATATATTAGATTTGTCTTTCATTTTTAGTCACGTGTATATTCATGCTTTTGCAGTCAACTACTTTGTCAAAAGCTTGATTGGTACTCCTCCTCTGGACCATATATTAGATTTGTCTTTCATTTTTAGGTGTTCTCTTCATGTCCAAAATTCCTTTGGTAAAACACCATTTTCAGGCGAAACACTAACAGTCGTTCAAAACTGATGATTTAACAGCAATTGTTCCAAATAGTATTGGACCAAGTTCTCTTAATCATAACTTTTTTACAAATTATATTGAGAATCAACTCGACCTAACACTGTTTCGATTTAATTATGATAGCTACGTATTGATACGTACGTAAGGAATTAGTTTAATATCCACTGTATTAATTCATGTGTGTGTTTATAGTTAAAACTCTAAATCTATATATAACACATATTTCCTATCTATATTTAGGTGCCCTCAACAATATTACAAAGGATATATATGTGGCGAAGAAATCAAATAGACATTTCTAAAAGTTTTTTTCGTTTCCTTTGCGTAAATTATTTAACTCGATTGCAAGGTTAACTCTGCGTGCGTTGGCATAAGTAAGCCAAGAATTAAATTTTCTATCGCTCTCTTAGCAACTTCGATTTGTTGCTCTTGTTCACCAACCTAGCGAACTCATGTCAGAAAGGGATTTTTTAAACCGGCCTAGATCAATTTTTTCTCGTCGTGAAAATTTTAGTTGCTCTTCCAAAAATACCATTTTAAAAAAAAATTGAAATCGTAAAATACAAAAGCGATTATAAGAAAGCTTTTTACCATATCTAGTATATCTTTGTATGAGTGGCAGTATCCCATTTTGAACAAAGGGTCCAAGCCGCAAACCGCGTGATATATATTGATATCATTTCTCTCCCTATATATGGTTTTTTTTTTTTTGGGAATGGGCCACAGTGGGCCGACCCAGTTGACCCAATCCCCAACTGAGGGGGCGAGGAATCGAACTCCCATGAGAAACGACGGCCTAGCGCTTAGCCACTGGGCTAAATGCGCTTCTCCCCTATATAAGGTTAGGATTAAAAAAGTTAAATTATTATGATTTTTTTGTTGATTTTTGCTAAAAGGTAATTGGTAAAGTTAGATTATTTTTCGTTACGTTTTTTTTTTTTTCCTTACAGTGTTACTCGTTGAGAGGTTTGACTCTATTAACCAAAAAAAGAGGGTTGACTCATAAACTGTCTAGAAAAAACAACTTGGTAGATAGAATCTCTGTTCTGTGCTTTGCAAAAACCTGTTACCTTTTTAAGCAAAAAAAAAAAAAAAAACCTGTTACCTGCTCAAAGGCTAATATAATACTCTCACAAATGAACCGATTATTTACGATGCTAATCTTGTTTTAGCCAAGATCTTCGAGGCTGTTTAATTTATAGAAAAAAGTTGCAGCAACATATCGATACCAAATTAGCAAGACGCTATGCATTAAAAAAACTTAGGGACCAAAGGTATGGTTGTTGCATTAAACTGGCTATTAATGAAACAACCGGAGATGAATCCTTTGTTTTTTAGCCTCATTTAGAATCTTCAGATCGAATTCGTACCGGGACATAATAACCCGGGAATGTGTTAATTACGAAAGTAACCCTAAAACAAAACAATAATCAAATATCGCAAGTCTCAAATCTGAATCCATCTCTATTAGCCCCTTGGGAGTGATTGGGAGGCACAAGTCGGCCATGGAGAGCCAAGCATTGGAGATAAGCTGCTTACATCTCCCACGAGCCCTATGTCACACGTGGCGTCTCCTTGGATTTTCAGAGCTCCTCTTTCCAAATCTTTGCGGAAAAAATCTCGATTTTTTTTTGGGTTTTTCACTTGTTTGAGAGAGAGAGAGAGAGAGAGAGGCTAAGGAAGAAGAGGATCGGAGATATCGAAGGATTGGGTTATGTCGAGCTTAGCTGCTTCGTTGGTCAATGGGGTTGCTCTGAGACCGGAAAGGGCGCTTCTTTACCAGCCCACTTCGTTTCCTTCCTCTAGGTAACACTTTTCGATGAATTTGATGGGTTGCTAGAAATTTAGAATCTTCATCTCATTGATTGTTGGAATTTAAAACCCAGAGAGTGAGTGAGAAAGCTAGTGTAGTCTCTCTCATAGAGCATGTGATTATATGAATGTGCCCCATCTGTCTGTGGAAATGCTTGACCCAAGATGTTTGTTATCCCAAAACCATGATCAAATTTTTGTTTTGTTTTGTGAACTTTCTTAGAAGGAAAACTCATGGTGTTGTTAAAGCCTCATCTCGGGTTGATAAGTTCTCGAAAAGCGATATCATTGTTTCTCCATCAATTCTGTCTGCTAATTTCTCTAAATTGGGCGAGCAGGTTTGGTTTCTCTCCTTGAAAATTACTTCCATGGCTTCTGTTCTTTGGGCTGCTTAACAGTTTGTTGCTCTATTTCGCTGCCTTTTTTTTGGTTTCTGCCAGGTAAAGGCGGTAGAGTTAGCAGGTTGTGATTGGATTCATGTTGATGTAATGGACGGTCGTTTTGTTCCCAACATCACAATTGGACCGCTCGTGGTTGACGCTCTGCGCCCTGTGACAGATCTTCCATTGGATGTTCATCTTGTAAGCTTATGCTCCCCTTCGGGTTTAATAATGTTATTTTTAGCTACCTTGTTAATTTTAGATGCTCTTATTTCAGATGATTGTGGAACCTGAACAGAGAGTGCCAGATTTTATTAAAGCAGGTGCAGACATTGTTAGCGTACATTGTGAGCAATCCTCGACCATCCATTTGCATCGCACAGTCAATCAAGTAAGAATCTCTTAACGGTCTTATGCTTCTTGTATACACTTCTTTCAATTGATTGACATCGTGCTGTTGATTTTGCTTGTAGATTAAGAGCTTGGGAGCTAAAGCTGGAGTTGTCCTTAATCCTGGCACACCATTGAGTGCAATTGAATATGTATTAGACTGTGAGGCTTCTTCATATGAATGCTTCCACCCTGAACATTATGCACTTAAGCTATCGATAAAATTGTTCTGATTGGATTGTCTTTTGCTTCTGGCATCAGCGGTTGATCTGATCTTGATCATGTCTGTGAACCCTGGGTTTGGTGGACAGAGCTTTATCGAAAGCCAAGTAAAGAAAATCTCGGACTTGAGGAGAATGTGTGTAGAGAAGGTATATACCTATCTACTTAGCTTCATTTTAAGTTATTTCATAACTCCGATAAAGTTAGATCCTAAACCAAATCAGTAGTCTTTCTTTCTCTCCTGAAACCACTGGCTTGGCTGTTTACTGCAGGGAGTAAACCCATGGATTGAAGTCGACGGTGGAGTCACTCCAAAAAATGCTTACAAGGTGAAGCATTTTTAAACTGTAAATTCGTTTGCGCCTTTAAGAATACCGAATCATGGGTCTTTTTGATGGTGTTTAAAAGGTTATTGAGGCTGGAGCAAATGCTTTAGTGGCTGGATCAGCTGTATTTGGAGCCAAAGACTACGCGGAAGGTATATATAGGCTCTGCCTGATAGATGAACTACACATCATTTTGTGAGTGGCGATATTCTGACATCTGTCTGCTCGTTTCTAATATTTGCAGCTATAAAAGGAATAAAATCTAGCAAGAGACCAGAAGTAGTGGCTGTGTGATCTTAAAGACTATGTTAGACTCAAGGTTGAGTAAACTTTAGCTCTCGTCTTCTTTTGTTCTTTGATCAAATCTCACACCAAGACATTAATTCGCGTGTTTCCGTCTTTTGAAGATTCATGTGTATAGTTGCAGAGAACCTTGGAATAACCTCGGAACAAGGACAAGATGTAAAAGAGGCAAGGAATGTCTACAAAGCACTCTTTGTAAAACAATTGGAATCTCTGAATTCTGATTATGAATCTAATATAGTCATAAATTAAAAAAACTTTTTTTTTTTGGGAAAACCCACCCCGAAAGATAAACCCTAAAGTGATTGATTTGTCTCATGGACTTCACTTTGCCTGACGAACTGGGCAAAGTAACCTCAAGCTTCATATAATCCCTCGGTGATCCTTCAAGTTTTCCGAACAAATTTAAAAGCTTTTTAAACATTTACCGCTCGATACAACCCGACCCGTTAAAAAAAACATTTTGGATGGATCCGGAGGATAGATCGGAGATCGCCTTCTTCGACGTTGAGACGACTGTGCCAAAGCGAGGCGAACGTTTCGCGATTCTGGAGTTCGGGTCAATTCTGGTATGCCCGAAGAAGCTGATGGAGCTCCGAAGCTACACCACTCTGGTCCAACCCGCAGATTTGAGTCTCATATCTTCCTTGTCGGTGAGGTGCAACGGCATCAAGCGCGACGACGTCGTTTTAGCACCTTTGTTCTCCGAAATCGCTGATACTGTCTACGACATTCTCCATGGTTAAGACCGTCTTCTTCTTCTTCCCATAAACCCTTTCTTAAATTAGCCGCTTTGTTTCTTGTCCGGATTGAATTAGAAAGAAAGTAAATTTATGAACTTTCCTGAATTTGATGAGTTATGGGCTCTGAGATTTATATGTTGGATATATTGCAGGGAGGATATGGGCAGGTCACAACATATTGAGGTTTGATTGTGCAAGGATTAGAGAAGCTTTTGCAGAGATTGGACGTCAACCACCCGAGCCAAAAGCTGCCATCGACTCATTGGCTTTGCTAACTCAGAAATTTGGTAGAAGAGCTGGTGATATGAAGGTACAACTAAAACATATCCCTTTTCGAAAATGTATAATATTTTCACAAGATCAGAATGTTGAATGATGGAATTTCAACACTTTTGTTCGAGTTTCAAGGTGATTTCAGTGTCTTTATCCTGTGTGCTTTTGTTTCTGCAGATGGCAACTCTGGCTACATATTTCGGACTCGGCAAGCAAACGCATAGGTATGTCAAAAAGCATAAGCATTTGGGATCTAATTCTTCACCCCCAACTTTCAAAATCTGTTGAGGTCTAATTTTTTTTTGCATCTCCTTCAGGAGCCTTGACGATGTTAGAATGAATCTTGAGGTTCTCAAATATTGTGCCACTGTCTTGTTCTTGGTATGTTCTCTTTACTTACTTTATAAATGGAGAATCTTTGTCTCCTGATGGCTCTGTTGCAACCAATATTTTAAAACCGGACTAATCAGTGGCAATGCTTTTACATTCCGCAGGAGTCGAGTCTCCCAGATGTAATTGTAGATAATTCAGTATCTCCAGAAACTACTAGTTCAAGGAGACGTCTCAAAGCATCTTCTTCTCGCGAGGGTAGTACTGTAATTAGCTCTCTTACGCTACCGTCCATTGGCGAGAACAGTGTAGCTGAGCCAGATCCGTTTAACATGAGCCTCTTGAGGAATGAAATGGCTTCCAACAACCACCTTCAATTAGACACTCTCATGGAAGAAGAAGAAAATCAACCATCTGATACTGTTGTCTCTGAGAATACGAGTGACCATGAAGGATTCTTGGCGCCTGATATGATATCTCTTACAAACATCAAAGCGATTCTTGTCCCGTTTTATCATGGAAGCCAAATAATGAAACTAAAGCTACTCCACGGCGACGCCCCTTTGCAGCTCTACTGTTCTTGTCTGAAAATACGGTTTGGAATCAATGGGAAGTTTCTAGACAACACCGGGAGACTGAGGCTAAATTTTGTTGTTGATCTGAACCCAAGTCTGTGCAATATACTCGAAGCATGTGACAGTAATGCGCATAAACTATCTGTTGATTCGGGCTCCACGTCAGACTGGAACCCAGTGGTAAATCCAGTGAAAGGATTTGTAAACTACTCTAACGCAAGGATACAGTAAGTTACCTTACTAAACTCTCTCTTTCTGGTTTTTCATACAAAATTCCCGGTTTGTTGCTTTACTTTAACTTCTCCTGATTGGTTTCTGCAGTATCCCGACAGAGATAAATGGAGATGTAGCACGGTATGCAACAGAGGTACACCAGAGAGAGACATGTGGAGCCACTCAGAAGCTAATCTTGAGCAACCCGAGTGCTGAGGAGCTCGAATCGGTGCTGAACCCGGGAAGTGTTCACGATGCGTTCTTGTCTCTGGAACCGTATGATTATCAGCAGAAAGCTGGAATCCGTCTCATTGCCAAAAAAATAGTTATACACTCGTAAATCATACATAATTGTTAACACCAGAAAAGTAAAGAAACTGGAGCTTAGTGGATGTACGAATAGATACACATTCTTTGTCCATGTAGCTTGACTCTGTACAACAAAGTTTGAAATAAATGCAATCCAGATTTATAGAATGGTTTCTGGTGTATCATTGTGTAAGAATGCAGAATTGCGATCTTGAAATCTCGAGTAAACAACTAACGGAAAAATGCTTTATGATCTTGAACACAAATCTCTACCTCTTTTATCTTAGACACAAGATTACAGCATTTTGATATTAGAGAATATTAAAGTTGTTCCAACACTCTACCAAAGGAAAAAGAGGGGAAGAGCCGTGAGGGTTATACAATGCAGGCAGCAATCATCACTTTCTGCAATCAGTTGAAGCTTCCATCTTGGTGTTGTTCAACAGATTACAGTTCTTATTGATGTCCTAAAGTTTCCAGAGGAGATGAATCTGGGTCCTCTTCTTCTTCCTCATCCTCATCATCAGAATCAGGCAGCCCATTCAAAGTAACATTAACACCATTCACTTTAAGTCTTCAATGGCATAAGGTTGAGTAAATATATATATGTTTATCTTGGCTGAATCAACGGAAGCTTTACTTCTTTTTTTTTAATGAAAAAATTTACATGTCTTTTTTTTTTCCTACTTTTGGACAAAATTGAATCAAATAGATTTTTTTGCCCAACATTTTTTTATGTAGTATAAATTTTATTATTTTTAGTTAGATAATTTTGGGTAGCAAGATAAACATATATATATTTATATTTATATGGTATTTTTATGTTTATCTTGCTACAATATTTATAGTGCAATTTATTGTATCCGAATCCGAATCAATTAATACCTGAATCTTGATGGTCCACATCGATCTCAGTCTCTCGCTTAAAGTTCTTGATTGTCCGCTTCCCTCTCTCTCTCTCTCTCAGACAAGTAGACAATAACAATGTCTCCTTGATCAAAGGGTTTTGCAAAATTGCTTCACAGGTTGTCTCCCTACAAAAAATGGGGAAGGAGGACGGATTCAAGACTCAGAAACGCGTCTCAACCGCTTCCGCCGCCGCCTCCGGCGTTCTTCCGACGACGATGGTGAGTGGGGGGATAAGGAAAGCACCACGTGGTAGACAGATCCAGAAGACGTTCAACAACGTTAAGATGACTATCCTCTGTGGCTTCGTCACCATTCTCGTCCTCCGTGGCACAATCGGCGTTAACCTCAGAAACTCCGACGCCGACGCCGTTAACCAGAACCTAATCGAAGAGACCAACCGACTTCTAGCCGAGATACGATCCGATTCGGATCCTATCGACCCGAACGAGCCTCCTGATTCGGATCTTGATCTCAACATGACTTACACTCTCGGACCCAAGATCACTAACTGGGACCAACAACGGAAACTGTGGCTAACACAGAACCCAGATTTCCCCAATTTCGTCAGTGGGAAAGCTAGGGTTTTGCTTCTAACAGGTTCGCCTCCGAAACCTTGTGACAATCCAATCGGTGATCATTACCTATTGAAATCGGTGAAGAACAAGATTGACTATTGTAGGATTCACGGGATCGAGATTGTGTATAACATGGCTCATTTGGACAAGGAGCTTGCTGGGTATTGGGCAAAGCTCCCAATGCTCAGGAAGTTGATGCTGTCTCATCCTGAAATCGAGTGGATTTGGTGGATGGACAGTGATGCTTTGTTCACAGACATGGTGTTCGAGATTCCGCTGTCTAAATACGAGAATCATAACTTGGTTATTCACGGATATCCGGATTTGCTGTTCGAGCAGAAGTCGTGGATTGCTTTGAACACTGGTAGCTTCTTGTTTCGGAACTGTCAATGGTCTTTGGATCTGTTGGATGCTTGGGCTCCAATGGGACCAAAAGGCCCGATTCGGGAAGAAGCTGGGAAGATTCTCACTGCAAATCTCAAGGGAAGACCGGCATTCGAAGCTGACGATCAGTCTGCATTGATCTATCTGCATTGATCTATCTGCTGCTTTCACAGAAGGACAAGTGGATGGAGAAAGTCTTTGTGGAGAATCAGTACTATCTTCATGGGTTTTGGGAAGGATTAGTAGATAGGTATGAGGAGATGATAGAGAAGTACCATCCGGGATTGGGAGACGAGAGATGGCCCTTTATTACTCACTTTGTCGGATGCAAACCGTGTGGGAGTTATGCGGATTACGCGGTTGAACGTTGCTTGAAGAGTATGGAGAGAGCATACAACTTTGCGGATAATCAAGTGCTCAAGCTTTATGGATTTGGTCACAGGGGACTATTGAGCCATAAGATCAAGAGGATCAGGAACGAGACAACATTTCCATTGAAATTTGTAAACAGGTTTGATATTCGGAGAACAACACTGCAGAGCTAGCAGCCTTTGGTAAAGCACAATCAGCTCCTTGCTGACAAAGTTCTAAATATGATTGTTTCAAAGCTCTTTATTTTTCTGTTCTCTTTTGTATCCATTATATTTTTACCCCATAAGTCAATAGATTCTTTTGTAACTTGAACAGAGGATGAATTATCAATTTGTTCAAGTACCTTTCATTGCAAAGATCTGTTTATGCAGAGTGTTTAATTTCGAAGAAGCCTAAGCTCATGATTCATGAACTAACTCTGAACTCGTAGGGTTTTGGTTAGAACTGGAAAAGTTTACTTCTTTTCTCATTTTGAGAGATTGAAATGTAAGAATTTTACAGGAAGAGAGCGAGTTGCAAAAGAATATAAACAAGAAACAAAAGAATCAGTAAAGCTAAAGAGTTTTGAATTGTGAATCATCTTCTTGCTACGATGTCCTTGTGGTGTTTTACCAGTAACTCATTCATTTGAGCAATCTGATGCAAAAGCTGAACTATCCTCTGTGCAAAACCACAAAACAAGAAATACAGTATAATGTAAGTAATTGAAGTAATGTCATGCCACTCAGACATTTCATCGAACAGTTTGTATGCACCAAAACAAATGGAAACCGACTACTTACCTCATCTCTCTCTCTGACCGCATCACGAAGACGATCCGTGGTTTCTCCTTTGACACGTTTCCGACGAGCTCGCACACGCAGCCACCACCAAATCGCAATGGCAAGGACTGGATAAAATGATCGGAGGGTCGTGGAGAACCAGGTCAACAAATCCTTCAACTTGGAGTAGACACGTACGGGAAGAAGCTCCCACCAATCTTGGTGGATATCAGCTTCACGGTACAACGGTTTCCACGGCGATTTCCTGTCTGAATCGGACGGTGGAGACTTGCCGCCTTTAGCAGAAGGGGATCGCGGAGATTTCCGGTCAAATTGGCATGCTGTCAATGGCGAGTGTCCATCTGAATCAGACGGTGGAGATTCGCCTCCTGGTGATGGCGGAGATTTTACTTCAGGTTCCGACGGAGACTTCCGGTCAAATTCAGACGCACTCAGTGGCGGTTGTCCGTCTAATTCAGACGGAAACAAGGAAAACGAAGAAGATGAACCAGAGCGCCTCGACGAAGATGAAGGGGACGACGATTCGGACGGCGATTCGAGGGAACTATCGAATCCATATATCGAAGAAGCGACCCGGAGATTCTCGTGGTTGATCGGCGGAAAAACAACACGATCGTCCTTTGCGAGAATTGGCGATTCTCTGATGACAACCATTGAGGAAATGGGATCCAAGTGCCCAATCAGCTGTCGTTGACAGTAGAGATCGTCATCTTCAGCCATTTTCAGTTGGATTCGTAGAGAATTTGAGTTGCTAGGGTTAGCTTCTGAGAGAGGAACAGTGGGGGAAGAAGCCAATCCATCAAAGTTTCAAACATGGGATCTGATTTGCTCATTCATTTATTTGTCTTTTAAAATATTTGGTCATTACATTCACATTCACACGTGCCGTCTTTTTTTTTTTTGCTAAACATAATGCCGTCTCACTTTCTTCCGCATAACACACTTCTTCTGTGTGCGTTTGCATTTTGATGACAAATTGTGTAAATAAAAAACTAATTTTTTTTTCATTAAGAATGGTGAAAAGAATCATTATCTGAAATCCTAAAAAGAACACTGATATTGTGGTAGATACAAAGTTACACACTAAATAGACAAATTGCTCTACATCTCTCTCTCTCTCCCTACCTGAAACCTATACAACATTTTAATCTATCAAAAACTCCTCTAATCAGGAAAAACCAAAAAAAAACAGGAAAGAATCCTAATTTACAAGTTAGAATGAATCAGTGTGGAGTCAGTCATGTAAACGTGAGTGGAGAGAAGACAAGACCTGTCTCTTATCTTTGGATGGTTCCTCGATAGCCCGCCCAAGCGAATCGGTCCCATTAGGACCCGAGCCTGTTTTAACCGCACGAACCGCCCTGTGCCGCTTTGCGGAACGGTCACTCGAACAGCACCGCCTTCGCTGGCATACAAAACCACCTTGGTTCGCTTGAGAGATTAAGGCGGATTTTGCAAAATAATATTTGAAGCTTTTGGGTCAGCTATCATCAACTGCTTTTTTTGTGAGACTGACTCCTTTCGCCTTCTCCATTTCCGCTTCCTTAGCGGCTTTCTTCTTCTCCAACTCCGCTTGCTTGATATTCTCTTCGTGTGCTTTCTTAAACAACCTTATAAAATTCAAGAGGGTCGCAGTAACTGCAGCAATCCATCACCCGGTACTGTTAATAACAATGAACGAACAACTTTCTATTGCATTCCACAAAAGAGGATTAAGTTTATATTCCGCGCCAAACCTTGTTCAAATGGACAACGTTTGGGATCCTCGCCAAAATAGTACGCAAGTGCATCAGCATTATTTCCCTGTCCGTTCAAAAGACAAAAAGTACCATTTCAGGATTAAACACATGTTACAGATTAGGAGCTTCGAATCTAGTAGAGGTTGACAAATTACCACGACGCCGTAAAGACTCGATACCGTCGCCACTTCAGTCTCAGCAATGGATATGAAGTCCTTCAATGTCTGTTATCAAAAACATAAAACTAGGTTTTAGGATCCCCAAGTTGTTAAGTCTATAAACAAAACCCAGCTAGCACTGATAATACTATACAATGATGACTTAGTGATGTGGCACAATCATGGAACTAATCTCCAATTCATGATTGATAAAAATGCAAAAGAAACAAAAAACCAACATACTTTACGGAAAACTTCAGAAACAGGACCATCACTTTCGGATGCAGTGAGCTCCTGGTTCAGCTTTTCCAATCCTTTGATTATAGCTTGCATTTCCTCTGCCAGCGACTTCAATTGTATCTGAATCGACAGGACAATCAAATGATGAGTCAATTACAACTACGGAGTAGAGGATGGAAAAGGCAAAAACGCAAACCTTTGAAGCTGATTCAAGACTTTCAAGATCCTTGTGGAAGTCCAGTAGAACTGATGCCTTGGAAGCAAGGACCTGGAGAAAGAGAAGAGTTTCAAGATTATGTATCCCTCCTGAGTCAGACCATTTTCTAAAACAACTCTCGAAAAAATGCAGAGGCTGCTTTTTTTATTTATTGTAGTTTACCTTGCAAAGATAATGCATGAGAGTCATCTTGCTGTTAGCAGCACGTGTATCGCTTAATTTTAATAAACTGTCCAACTTGAATCCCACTGCAGCGCCTGCAGAAAGAAGAACAAGCTCTTATCAACCACAAAGGATTTGCGTTCAGACAAAATAGGTATATGAAGCAGCCAAACACTGGCGCCATTCTTGGATCAAGCCCACATCGAACCGAGAAATTTTTCTTGTGTTGCGTTAGGAAATGTTTTGAACAAAGAGATATAGAATAAGGAAAATAACTTACCCCTCGCAGTTCCTTGGTTCAATGTGTTCCCCAGGTAAAGAATTTTTTTCATAATTTCTTTTAGCTTCTGTGAAGTACGGACCTGATGAACAAGCAATGAGGAGAAAAAGTCTTAAGCAAGAGAAACATATGGACTACACAAAAATTAGAGTTAATTACTGCAAGCATCTAACCTCCTCACACGCAGAATTTACCGCATTTAAACTTTTTTTGAATTCTGTAATCTGCACAGTAATCATCATTATCAATAGGACCAATAATCTACAGTTACACACTATGAAACCAAAACTTTTTTCTCCAAAGAATCAGATATACAGAAAACAACAGTAATACCACCGGACCTGAGTGCCGAATTGAATCTTGAAGGAAAATACTCTCAGCTTCGATTCTACTCGTGGCACCTTCATTAGCTCTAGGAAGTACTGCGGTAACATAATGGATGAGAGAAGAAAACGCATTAGCTAAGCAAATTGTTACAACTATTTTATAGTAAGAACCAAAAATAGTGTGAGATTGGTAATCTAAAGATTTAAACAGACCTGCTCACACTTTCCCAAGGTTGCCTTGTCACCAGTGTAGTTCTACAGCAAAATAGTCAATTACAACCAAGATTAAGGATTCGTGTCAATAACAAGTGAATAATGATAACCAAGAAGAATGACATAATTCTAAAGAGACAAGTAAATAATGGTTCAAAAGAAAAGAGGTAACCTTAAGAAGTTCCATCTCTTCCTTGGTTGGACAAAACTTTATAAGATTCTCTATTTGATCAATATCTAGTACAGTGTCATCCATTGCAAGAACTGCAGCCTGGATGATGCAAAGAAAATTGTGAACAATTATCATTAAACTATAAGAGATTAACCAGTGATGTTTTGTACTCAAGTAAAGTGGTTTTGGAGCTTACCATCATATCAGGCAGCGGCATCTTTACTTTCGTAAGCATAATTTCCGTGTTATTAGCTCTCCTAAGGTCAATCTGGAAAACCATAAGAAAAACAATAAATCAAAGAGAGTTAAATATTTATATTTTTTACAGATATGCGGGTTTTACTCAGATTCCAGGCAAATCATAGCATTCTTTCTGTCACTTGTTTATAACTATATGTCCAAAGTCTCCACCACAAAAGAGAAAGCTCGAATATCTGGAAAATAACAAAGTCTTTAGAATATTTAACATTACCAGTTGAACTTTTTCAGGTTTTGCCCCAACCGATTTTCTTCGACCTCCAGATTTATCAGCCGGTTTTTGCACTGTAGCAGAGAAAAGGGTCTCTATTTCCGATACATCAAATTCTGGTGCACTAGCAGAAAAGAAGAAAAAATGATGATTAATTGCAAAGCAATAGTTAATAAAAACCCAATAACTTGGAATTTATTTTCCTGGATAAACAAAGATGCGAGAGAGGAATATAAAAGAAAGAGGAATGCAAAGATAAAGTTAATCCAATACGTTTGTCCTTCTCCATGTCTCTGTAGCTCGTCCCATAAGCTTCCCTGCAAGGCCCTTGTTACTTTAACCCAGTGTAAAGGCTTCAGAGAAGACTTTTTTTGAGCTGAAGACCCCAAACCTGGACGTGGAAGACCACGCCCCCTTCCTGCACCCTTAGGATCAACTGCAGCTCCTCTGGCACCAAAGATTGGAGGTGGAGGAGGCCCACCACCCGGAGGTCTTGGTCCAGGAGGCGGTGGTGGACCAGGAGCACGGCCACCAGGAGGTGGTGGAGGTGGCGGTCCCCCAGGCCCTCTACCACCAGGAGGCGGAGGAGGAGGTGGGGCTCCTCCACGCATTGGGGGAGGTGGAGGCGGTGGGGCTCCTCCACGCATAGGGGGAGGTGGTGGCGGCGGGGCTCCTCCACGCATCGGAGGAGGTGGTGGAGGTGGTGCTCCATACATTGGAGGTGCAGGCGGAGGTGGAGCACCCATTGGTGGCGGAGGAGGAGGCGGAGGTCCACCAGATCCAAATGGAGGTGGCGGTGGTGGCGGAGGTCCACCAGATCTAAATGGAGGTGGTGGGGGTGGAGGAGGTCCACCAGATCTAAATGGAGGTGGTGGGGGTGGTGGAGGTCCACTAGATCCAAATGGAGGTGGTGGTGGTGGCGGAGGTGAAGTTTTACCAAAAGGAGGGGGGGGTGGAGGAGGAGGGGCTCCATGACTCGGTGGCGGAGGAGGCGGAGGAATTGAATGTACGTGACCAAAAGGAGGAGGAGGAGGTGGAGGTGGAGATCCATAATTTGGTGGAGGAGGTGGAGGTGGAGGTGGAGATCCATAACTCGGTGGAGGAGGTGGAGGTGGAGGTGGAGGGGGAGGGACTGAATGTGCTCTACTAAAAGGAGGAGGAGGTGGTGGAGGTGGTGGAGGTGGTGGAGGTGGAGCTGTTCTACCAGGTGGAAGAGGAGCAGAAAAACCATCGATAGGAGGGTCCTTGGGTGATGGCGAAGGTGCAATACTCATATAAGGCAGAGGGGGAGGAGGAGGAATGTGACCTCTATTTGCTTTTGTTGTATTTGATGAGCTAAAAGGAGGAGGGTGTGGTGGAGAAGGAGAAGATGTAGAGCATGGCTCATGAGTTTCAAAACTCGAAGCATACACAGACTTCCAAGGCGGTGGAGGTGGTGGTGGAGGCAACATGGTTTCACTGTTTCGCCTTACAGATGCAAAAGGAGGTGGAGGTGGTGGTTGAGGAGGCGGAGGCGATGGGAGCTGAGATGTTAGAGAGTGGCTGCTGGTTTGGCCCAATGATAAGTGTGCAGGCGGAGGAGGTGGTGGAGGAGGTAAAGTGGGAGGAGGTTTAGAAGTAGAACATAGCGTAGGAGTTACCAAAGCTGAAGCATACACAGACTTCCAAGGTGGAGATGGTGGCAGTGAAGGCAACACGGTTCCATTGTTTGGTCTCTCAGATGCAAAAGGAGGAGCTGCTGGTGGTGGTGGTGGTGGAGGCAACATGGTTCCACTGTTTGGTCTCTCAGATACAAATGGAGGTGGAGGAGGTTGAGGTGGGATCTGAGATGTTTGAGAGTGGCTGTCATTTTGGCTCGGTGATGAGTAAGCAGGCAGTGGCGGAGGTTGAGGTGGTGATGCAGCTTCTTGTGAAGAGTGTAAAACTGATGTAGCCTCACTGGTTAGAGAAGGCAGGGCTGGATGTGGAGGTGGATGCTGAGGTGGTGGCGGCGCCTGATGCGGAGAGGCAGCAGGTAGGGAAGGCGGCTTTTCCTTCGGGCTAGAATCTGGTGATGAGCAAATTGGAGCTCGACTCCTCATATCGGGTGAAGAAACACACGCTCTCAGATATTTAGTCTTAGCATCCTTTGGAATCACACCATCAGGTGATGTAGCTCTTTTACCATCCTTGAGAGAAGTGGTAATTGAAGCAGGAGCACTGTTAATCCTTGTTGGCGGATACGCCACATGCATAGAATCTTTATATGAGCCCTTATTTGAAGGAATCCATCGAGAAACTGCATTAGGCTTAGCCATTCTTACATTAGGACCCTGAGTTTCTTGCTGCTTAGACTTTGTTTTGAGTGAATCTCCAGCCAGTTTTGCATTTGCTCCGACCTGTTTCCTTGGTGTTGCTTGTGTTTTTTCGAATATGGGGTTGTTGAGATTGGTATTTGTTTTCTGAGTTGTAGGCTCTAAATCATTCTGGGAATCATTGCCATCTCCATCACCTTTGTGTTGACTCTCTGTTGTTCTAGAATCATTATCCTTCGCTTCCATAGTCCTTCTCTTTCGCTGCTCATCACCATCATCTATTCCTATATCCTTCACTGAGTCGATACTGGAATCTGCCTTCCCATCTGACCTGTACCGTACATCATCAACAGTGATATCTTTGACTGGATCTGTGCTAGCCTCCCCATGCAGATCATGTTTATGATTTGAATCATCAGATGCACAATCTAGAAACGCATTGGGTTCCACGTCCCCCTTCCACACCTCTATACCCTCAGAATCATCTGAAGAAGTATCAACAACCACAAAACTATCCGAGTCTCTCTTATGGTCAGGCCCATCAATCACATCGCTAAAAATCTCCTCCACCTCAAAAAATTCTTCAGGTGAAGTAATATCCAAATCGTTCTCATCTTCTGATATTGGGGCTGTAGCGATAGTAGGCACCACGGCATCGGCACCAGAGAAAAGTACCTGATACATATATGAGTATGCATTCAAACTTAACAGCCTCATTTAAAATTGATCAGATAAAATTTCAAAACGGCCTACCTCTGCCTTAAATTCCTTTGGGAACTGGTCCTTGGCATCCCAAAGTATATCCATCTCATCGCGTTGGACCATTAAAATATTAGCACGTACAAATGCCGTGTGGAACATGATTCTAAAGACCATCTCCTCACGCACCAAATCATCATGCAAGTGTATACATTCCAGAACAACATCCCCTTGAACACGGCACTGGATATCTAATTTCACCAGGATACACTCTTCCTGCAGATTAGATCACGAAAATGAACATGTTTTTTTTTTCAGTAGAGAAGCATTTAACTGGTATAACAATTTACCAAAATAACTCCTAAACTTTAATCTTTCCTGTATTAATGTTTTTAACTTGCATATCTTAGATGTGGAAAACTAAACCACCGTCTCAATTTCACATGGAAAGGATATATATTAGCTAGACAATGTCCTGTGCGTAAATCAGTGTGATGATCGTATATATCCATATATCACAAAGATACAATGGTTCGCAAAGTACCTGTTGGTAGAGGCGAGTGTGTTTCTTTGTCTTTGGTGTGGAAAAGAGAACTATGGAAGTCCTGTTGGCACGGGCTTTAGGGTCCTGACCATAAACCCGTAAAATTGGTCTGCAACCTTTTCTCCCTTCAAAATGTGGGAGATCTCTGAGAATCAAACAATCCAAAAGAAGAGGCGTGTCTGAAGGAGGCCAATCAGAGCCTAAATTTCTTCGAGAAATGTACTGAAGATATCTGAGTTGAGAAGGCTGCGGGTTTAGAGGAGACAATAGATGAAGAAGCTCCTTGGGAGCTTGTTTGTGTACCATCTCAAGAGTCTTCTGCTCGCCCTGATACTGCTTTCTGTACAATAATAGTCCTGATAACATAAAAGCAAGAACAGGCCAACCACCTCTTTCGCAATGCATCAACAGAACATTTTGTTGACCTTCCAATGATAACCAGCTTTCGCTCGATTTTAGGAAGTGATGGATCATTTCAAGAGGTAAAAGCGGACAACTCTCATATTGCCGAGGATAATCCATTACTGTCATGTCGTATTGAGACAACACATCTGATATTTGACTCCGCTGTTCTCCTTCTCTAAAGTTAAACACCATGAAAGAGGCATCTGGAAAATGATCCTGCAGCTGTGCCACGATGCCACCCAAGTAAACTTTGTACTCATCCTCTCCCATAACATCGCTCGAGAAACAGCAGTCAAAAACTGCAAAGAAGAAGAAAACAAGAGAAGAATAAGAGATGAGCAACTCTGAAACCTGGAACTGCTCCAGCAAAATATCAGTGACTAGAAAATGGAAACACAAATCTTCAAGGTCTGAATTTGCTGTCACTATCCGGAAGTGCAATAAGAATCCCTTTTCAAAGAATCATCGTCTCCGAACATAAAAGGAAACCATGGTTTTGGTTCGTGTCACAATGGAATATCCCACAAAGCTAAAGTGTCGTCAAAGAGATTCTGATTCCTAAACCTCTATAATTCAAAGCTTTTACAAAGCCTAACAGAGACAAGTTCAGCTCAAACGGCATCCATTGCAAAGCTATACTTGAATTCTCAACGCAATCAAACTGCTAAAAATCCTCCACCATCAAGAAGCTCGGAGCAAGTTTGATCCAAATGCCCATATTTCATCGATTTAACGAATTAACCCGCCAGAAACTTGGACAGTTTCATAATTTTCGAGACGATTTTACCCTGCAAACAGAGAATAAGGGGGAGCAAAAAGTATTACCGTAAACACGCTCCGAGATCTCGAGAAGCCGATCCGGAGGCTTTTTGTAGAAGAAGCGACGGAACAGCGCCATCGGATGGCGCTGTCTCTCCTCCGATCGGATCCAAACCGTCGATTCAGTAAAGTAACAAGCAGATCATTCTGGATTGCTCCAATTCCGTTGACCTAAACCCCAGATCCCCTTCTTCCCTAATTCAGGTCGCAAACCCTAATTTTCACCCAGCAAAAATGTTGACAAATTTCACAAAATTACAAGAGACCCGAATCGCGGAAATAATTTCTTCTCTCTATCTCTCTTCCACCTATAATCCAATTTCGAAACAACGCAAGTCGTAATCCCAAGGCAAAAACGCGAATTGCCCCAGAGTTCAGAAATTCCAGAATACTTGTTTTCGAAATGAATCGATCTATGTACAATGCCGAATCTCCTCTCAAACGGTGGAAACGAAGAATCTTCGAAGCTAATCAAATAGTTGATAAAAATAAAATAAAAAAAGAGAGAGAGAGAAGGAAGTGACAGTGAGATGAAGAATTTCAGGTGAAAACAAAAAAGGAGAAAATGGAGCACAAAGAAAGAAAAAGAAACGAATGAAACGAGATTTCGAGAAATCTTCCAGCAGTTTTTCTCAATTCATTATTATTTTTTTTTTTTACAAAGGGTTTTATTCATAATTAGAATTTAGATGTATCCCATTTAATTATAGCAAAAAGCTTTTTTGATTTTTTCGGTATAAATATTTTTGCGTTATTGAAACTTACCGAACGGAATAAAACGTAGTGGACTTTAGAGAACGAGCGAGACTCGGTTCGGAGTTCGGACAGACGACAGGACCGTTCTCTCTTTCTCTCTCTAGGTGTTTGTCTCATCATCCTACGTGGAAATGTCAAAAATATATTTATAATTATAATTACAGCCATGTTTTCTCGATCTTGATTAAATAAGGAAGAAGTTCAATTTTTTTTTCCCATCTGTCGAAACACGTTATTGATTTTATAATAAGCCACTACAATATTTTTAGAAATCCCAACTATCATTATTATGTATCAACATTTACAATTCACATTTATATACTGAATGGATTATAGTAATGTTTGATGATGTAATAAAGGGGATTGTCTTTCCTTATCATTTGAGCTTTGAGGATAAGGGGGGATATCTCTTCTTTTATCATAGAAATCGTAAAAAGGACAATAATTATGTATATATACACATTTGATCATAGAGGCATCCCATACGCATATCGGCTTAATATTTTTACGAATAGCTCAATTATCTTATTACTCTATCTGAACCACTATATAATGTTTATTTTAAAAAAAAATGGGATTAACAGATGATACAATTTTTATGTTTTAATAGTCGTTAGTTGCTAGACAGATCTTTCTATTCTAAAAATCAATGGAATGTAATATATTTATCCAAACAACTAAACGATACATATATATATTATTTTTATTTGTTTGTTAACATAAAAATTAACAAAAATATAAGTCAAATTGTTTATTTTTTCGATTTAACAAATTGTTTAGTTAATTATTTAGATTGTCAACTAAACTACATATCGTTTAAATTTTTATCAAACGAGGCCGGCCATACAAAAGATTTGGTCTTAGTTTAGTTCACGGCCCATTAGTCTTCTTGACTTACAAAGTCACGCGACTTCTTCCTTTGGTTTATTGTCTTAGGTCACGTGTCTCTTTGTTTCTTTTCATTCCTTCGTCTCTCTCGAGCCTGAATTTGTTTTGACTTGACGAGCTGCTTTGGAGTTTTTGGTGAGTGACCTCTTCAAGACGATGTTGGAAAACGTTATTTCGACAGATGGAATCACAATTTGAGTTTTGTTTGATTAAATTTTCTCGGTAAACGAAAAATGTATGTTTGTTATTGATGTACTCCGTTTTTACGTGTTTTTATCGTTTCTTTTTGAGTATTTTATTGAGTCAAAGTGTGTTTTTAGAGTCTTTTAGTCATTTATCGAGTCTTTGCAGGTTTTAAGTCGCTTTGGATGAAAAGAAGTCATTTTAGGTGCAAACGAACATATGAAGATGCAGAGTGGTGCAGAAGGGTCAGACGTTTGGCATTCGTTGAAGGGATTTTCACCGTTGGATCACGTTCATATTTTGACACAAGATAACCACTGGAGTTAGATTTCATTTGCAAGTGGTTTGAAGAGATTCTAACGGTGCGATCGAAAGTTATACCGATTTTCGTGAAGACATGTCCATCTGGCTCGCAGAAGAAGCATGTGCAGGAATGTCCAGATCGATCGATCCAGCTTCCAAACGAAAATTTGGCAATTTGAAACTTCTTTTTTTGCCTCAGAACCATCCTAACTCAACCCAATTCGACCCTAAACCTATATATACCTATTTTTGAGCCACTTGTTAGGCTACGTTTTTTTCCTCAGAATTTATTTTCTTTTTCTCTGAAGCTTTTGGGGAGACGAATCTCTGACTCTGT
>OVAY01002030.1:0-13847 GCA_900406395.1 Kernera saxatilis | reverse complement strand
ATCTTAATTCAGGATCAACCTAGTTATTTCAATCGGAGCACCTTTGATCATAGATTACTGAAGTTTCTTTTTCGAATACCCAACAAAATTTTTTACTTGTCGATCGTTCGAGATAACAACAAGAAGAAAATCAACGCTTAGATCAGTAGATAAATAACTAAATTTCATTAATCTATGATTTTTGTCTATTGTTTTAGACTAGTTTTTTTTTATATATATATTGTTTTATACTAGTTAGAACACGTATTCTGAATTTTTAGAACGTAATCTAAACAACATATACGATTTCCTTAAATATTAGATTGCATAAAGATTTTGTTTCCTTATTTTCCGATTCCGTTTCTTTTTTTCGGAACTCTAAAAATATTTGGAATTGATGTTCTGAATTTGTAGAACATAGTGTAAATGATAGAAAACATATTCTAATTTATCGTAGACATAGAGTAAATGGTAGAATACATATTCTAAATTATAGTAGAACATAGAGTAAAATATAGAATTCGTATTCTAAACTTTTAGAACATCTGCCTAATTTATCTTCTAAACTTGTAGAACACATATGAATTCTAAATATTCGTAGAACATGTAGAGTGTATAGAATATGCAATCTAAAATTACGTAGAACATGTACAAAAGACATAAGGTGAATTCTAAACTACTAGAACGATTTTTTTTCGATCCAAAACATGTGCAAAAATTTATATTTTCGATTATGCTTGCATATCAAATTAACATTATGGTGTTTTTATACCTTTTTGATTTTTTTTAAGGAAAAAAAGTGAATAAATCTAACAAAAAGATAATTTAGGCATAAAATGCAACTTTCAAATAAAGGTGTATATGGACAAATCCAAAAAAATGATCATTTATTTCCAATTTTCCCATTACATTATCTATTGTCGGATCGGATCGAGCATCTGAAAATTTTTCGGTTCGTCTTTCGATCGGTTTCTCAAAACATTAACCAAAATCAAACTCAAAACTTAAATCCAAGACAAAAAAAGTTTGGATTGAACACCCTCTACAACCAAATCGAAGACAAATTTTGTTTTTTTTTGTCCTAACTAGTGCAAAAAGGATCAATCAAAACAACCATATACAGTATAAATCTAAATAACTCATGGGAGATAGGTTTGGTAGGTCTTTGCCGTAACATAGTTCCGAGTCAGACCAGCTTTATGTTTCTGTCTGAACTCCGAAATTGACCGTCAAAAGAAAACAACGCTTGAGCGCGTCCATGATCTGGTTGCTTCGATTTCACAAAATCTTGCAGCAACCCAGCACCTACCCAGAGAAAAAGCAAAAACCTTTCGCAAAGATCAAGACTTTTCTGATACAGAGATCCTCCAAATCACGATGCGTATGCTCGCCAGTTGATTTCAATCAAGATGCAATCAAGAATCGTTGGGCTAGCTCCAGTGTTTACCCTCTTCCGTAACCTAAACACACCTCAAAAAACCTTCACTTTCCATCAAATCTTAGTCCTCATCATCACTTTCATAGCATACGCATCGTTTCACGCCTCTCGTAAACCTCCAAGCATCGTCAAGAGCGTCCTTGGACCTTCCGTGACATCGATCGATAATGGATGGGCTCCGTTTAACGGAACCAAAGGAACCCAGAGACTCGGTGAGCTCGATCTAGCTTTCCTTTCGTCGTATGCTCTGGGTATGTATTTCGCAGGGCATCTAGGAGATAGGATCGATTTGAGATTGTTTCTCGTGTTTGGGATGATGGGAAGTGGGATCTTGACCGTTGTTTTCGGATTAGGGTATTGGATGAATCTGCATTTGCTTGGGTTTTACATGAGTGTTCAGATTGTTTGTGGCTTGTTTCAGTCTATTGGTTGGCCTTGTGTTGTGTCCATTGTTGGTAATTGGTGTGGGAAAGAGAAACGTGGGCTGATTATGGGTGTGTGGAACTCTCATACTTCGGTTGGGAACATCGTTGGCTCGGTTATCGCCTCCTCGGTTTTGGATTCCGGATGGGGATGGTCTTTTGTTCTGCCTGGTGTGTTGGTGATTGTGTCTGGACTGGTTGTGTTTATGTGTCTTGTTGCAAGTCCTAATGACTTGGGGTTCGAAGAACCTGGGAAAGAGATTGAGATGAGTTTAGCTGATGAGAATGTAGAGGGAAGTTTGAGAAAAACGGAAGCCGAGGATGCAGGGCTTCTTGAAACTGTAGATGAATCGGATTTGGATGGCGCTGCTATCGGGTTTATCGAGGCGTGGAGATTGCCTGGTGTTACGCCTTTTGCTTTCTGCTTGTTCTTCTCGAAACTCGTCGCTTACACATTCCTCTATTGGCTACCATACTACTTAAGGCACACAGGTAAAGCTTATGATTCATGTTCTCATATACGGTTTGACCCTATGACTCATGTTCTTATACACTTATGCTTTCGATTCAGCTGTTGCGGGTGTGCATTTATCCCACAAAACCGCGGGGATTCTCTCGACGGTCTTCGACATAGGAGGAGTGTTTGGTGGGATATCAGCAGGGTTCATATCCGATAAACTCAAAGCCCGTGCCCTCACGTCGATCGCGTTCTTCTCGCTCTCCATTCCTGCCTTGATCATGTACAGAATCTATGGGAGTGTGTCCATGTTCATCAACATCGCTTTGATGTTTATATCCGGGTTATTAGTAAACGGTCCTTATGCACTCATAACCACAGCCGTTGCAGCTGATCTTGGAACACAAGAGTCCATTAAAGGGAACGGTCGAGCGTTGGCGACTGTAACGGCTATCATAGACGGTACTGGTTCGGTCGGGGCGGCTCTGGGACCGCTGCTCGCCGGTTACATATCGAGTAGAGGGTGGAACAGTGTTTTTTTCATGCTTATTGTTTCGATTTTCTTTGCCGGTTTGTTTTTGGTTCGGCTTGCGAAAGCTGAGATCAAAGAGATGAGTTCCGGAGAATTGATAATAGCTTCGAGTGATCCTCAAAGCTAATGATTTTGATCCTAGAGGATTGATTGTATACACAAAGGTATTATCAGGTATATATAGGTTCAAACATACAGATACAAATTAAGACACTACCTGATTTTGTTGTCTACCATCTTAGTTTAGATAAATTGAGAGTTGGTAACTCATTAACTAAACCGATCCAAATTATCTAAAATAATATGGTTTTATCTGATTAAACCAAAAAATTCAGTGCATTTCGATTAAAAAAAAAAAAAAATCAAAAACCGAAAAACCCAAACCGAACCAAATCGCTATCGATTTTGATTAAATTTTTAAAATTTGAATAACTAAAACCTAAAAACCGAACTAAATCGATCCGAACTAACCAACTATATATGACATCAAATCAGAATTCGGAGGAGACCAAAATATTATGTTCACTTCATTATTCTCTTCTCGTACCATTCCCAAACTCACTAAATAGTATATTGGGCCCTACATCCATTTTTTACTAGGCCCTAACTTAATCACCATTTCTCTTCTTTAACATGTTTTGTGTTTTCTTTGTATCACATACAAAAAAAAATATAAACTCAAAATTTTAAATCCTAAAAATAGATTTAAATTTCATATTATAATAGATCTTAGTTCTTCAAAACTTAACATAACAATTTTTTTTCTCAACAATAATTAAAAAAATTAGTTTAATTTTACTGTGTAAATTTCCAATATTTGTTTTTTCTTGACATTTTTTTTGTATATATCTTATTTTTTTTGTTTAATCACCCTTTAAAATTAGAACTCATACATGTCTTCATGTAAAATTACCACACGTTTATTGGCAACCCAATATCACTAAAATTTTTGCACGATAAACAAATTCAATAGTCCAAAATTTTTAAAATCAATTTAAAACAGTCGATTAGAGGAACTATGTTTTGTAAATAACTTTAGAAATATTATGAAAGAAAAATATGTTTTTAGCGAATTTAAAATTTTAATATTATTCTGAGAATTTTCCCGGAAAAAAAAAACAAGATTTGTTTTTTTGCCATAAACAAGATTAATATTAGAATTTTTCTATTCTATTATTAGTTTATTTAAGGTGCGTTTCTTTTGATATCGTGAGGTCTGTGAGAAAACACAATCAGATTCAGATTCCTTAATTTTGTTGACTTGAGAAAAACCATAGCTAAAATATTATTTCTCCGAAAGAGATCACGCTTCTTGGGTTTCTCTATCTTTCTTCGATTCTACTTGAATTTTGGAGCTAATCTCTGCTAAATTTCTGTTTCGCTGTGAAAAAATCTGAAGCTCGAGAAATCTGGATAAAGGTATCTTCCATTTTTTGTTTGTTTTTGGATTCGATGTGGACTTTTAATGATAGCGTTTGCTTTTCTGTTTGATATGAAGAAACGAATCGGTCTTAGCCTCTTAGGGTATGCAAAAACTCTTGACTTTTTTTTCTACAACTTTTGACCATTGATTGCTTAAGCTTTGAATTCTGTTTAGTGAGAGTTTTTAATATGTATGTGGAGGAAAAGTCTAATCATTTCATATTTTGTTGGGATTGATAGAGTTTTAGAGGATGATGATGATTAAGTTTAGTAAGATTTCGATGTGTATGTTGAGGAGAGTCTAATTCATTTAAGATTTTGTTAACATTGATTGGGTTTTAGAGAATGATGATGATTAACTTCAGTCTGATTTCAATTTGTATGTGGAGGAGTCTTAATCATTTCAGATTTTGTTAAGAGATTGATTAGAGTTTAGAGGATAATAAAGAGTAAGTTTAATCAGATTTTGTTGAGATTGATAAGAGTTTTAGAGGATGATGATGAGTAAGTTTAGTCAGACTTCAATATGTATGTGGAGGAGAGTCTAAATCATTTCAGATTTTGATGAAATTGATAGGATTTTTAGAGGATGATGATGAGTAACTTTAGTCAGATTTCGATATGTATGTGGAGGAGAGTCTAATTCGTTTCAGATTTTGATGAAATTGATGGTGTTTTAGCGAATGATGATGAGTAACTGTAGTCAGATTTCAATATGTATGTAGAGGAGAGTCTAATCATTTCAGCTTCTCGTGAGATTGATAAGAGTTTGGAGGATGATGATGATTAAGTTTAATCAGATTTTGTTGAGATTGATAAGAGTTTAGAAGATGATGATGATTAAGTTTAGTCAGATTTCTATATATTTGTGAAGGAGAGCCTTAATCATCTCAGATTTTGTTGAGATTGATAAGAGTTTAGAGGATGATGATGATTATATTTAGTCAGATTTCAATATTTATGTCGAGGAGAGTATAATTCATTACAGATAACATTGATAAGAGTTTAGCGGATGATGATGATTGTTTAGTAAGATTTCAATATGTATGTGGAGGAGAGTCTAATCATTACAGATTCTGTTGTGATTGATATGAGTTTTAGAGGATGATTTAAGTTTAATCAGATTTCGATATGCATGTGGAGGAAGAGTCTTAATTCATTTCAGGTTTTGTTGAGATTGATAAGAGTTTTAGAGGATGATGATGAGTAACTTTATTCAGATTCAATATGTATGTAGAGGAGAGTCTTAATTCATTACAGATTCTGTTGAGATTGATAAAAGTTTTAGAGGATGATGATGAGTAAGTTTAGTCAGATTTCAGTATGTATTGGAGGAGAGTCTAATTCATTTCAGATTTTAGAGGATGATGATGAGTCGTAACTTTAGTCAGATTTCAATTTGTATGTGGAAGAGAGTCTTAATCACTTCAGATTTTGTTGAAATTGATAAGATTTTTAGAGGATGATGATGATTAAGTTTAATCAGATTTTGTTGACATTTATAAGTGTTTTGGAGGATGATGATGATTAAGTTTAGTAAGGTTTCGATATGTATGTGGAGGAAGAGTTTTAATCATTTCAGCTTTTGTTGAAATTGATAAGAGTTTTTAGAGGATGATGATGAGTAGTAACTTAAGTCAGATTGGTTTGGTTGCTTAAACTTTAATTTGATTGTGTTCTTCTATGCAGGACACAATGAGTTGACTGCAAATTCATAGAGATGACCATCCGATCGTTGCGCAAATCGCCGCCTAAACTCCTACTTCCAACTCTCGTGATACTTGTCTTGACATGTTTGTTTGGAATCCTCACGAATTTCCGGACCATAACATATCTTTTCCGTCCTCTTTGGGATAAACCGCCACCGCCGTTCAAACGAATACCACATTACTATGCCGAGAATGTCTCCATGGCACATCTCTGTCAACTCCACGGGTGGACACCGCGGTCAGAACCGAGGCGAGTCTTTGATGCAATCATTTTCAGCAACGAGCTCGACATCCTTGAGCTCAGATGGCAGGAGCTAGGACCATACGTTTCAAAGTTTGTCATCCTGGAATCAAACACTACCTTCACAGGTATCCCAAAGCCTCTCTTCTTCGATTCCAACAAGGAGAGATTCGCCTTCGCGCAGGGTAAGATAGTACACGGAGTGTTTCCTGGGAAAAAACGGTCTCAGGGGAAACAACAACAGGAGGATCCTTTTGTGCTTGAAGGGCAACAGCGGATCGCAATGAACGGGCTGCTCAGAGAAGCCGGTATATCTGATGGAGACGCAGTGATAATGTCAGACACAGACGAGATTCCGAGTCCTCATACTGTGAAATTCTTACAGTGGTGCGATGGGATACCGAATATAATGCATCTAGAGCTGAAGGATTACATGTACTCATTCGAGTTCCCGGTCGATTACAGCAGCTGGAGAGCATCAGTGCATATATACAACAGGAAATGGACTCAATACCGACACTCTCGACAAACCGACTTGATATTATCTGACGCTGGTTGGCATTGCAGCTTCTGTTTCAGGCGTCTCAGCGAATTCGTTTTCAAGATGAATGGTTATAGCCATGCGGACAGGGTTAGGCGCAAGGAGTTTCTTGATCATTCGAGGATACAAAGACATATATGTAAAGGGTATGATCTCTTTGACATGCTTCCTGAAGAATACAGCTTCAAAGAGTTGATTAGCAAAATCGGACCCATCCCGCGGTCTGCTTCCGCCGTGCATCTACCTGCCTTTTTGATTCAGAACGCTGCTCGCTTTCGATTTCTCCTACCTGGTGGCTGTCTCCGAGAACCTTAGCTGAAAGATGCAAGTAAAGACGTAATCTGTTGTTGTAAAAAACGGTTTTTGGAGTCACATCAACTTAATACATTCACGTTACCGACCCGGACGATGACCATCGAGCTATTCTTGTACCAAACTAATTCAACCCAGTACCAAAAAGTTGAATTTTTAAGAGATTTCGTTGGTGCAATATTCTACGTGATTGGCGGATTTATTAAAATGACTCTTAATTTTTTTTAAAATGACAAGTAACACAATTTTTTTTCTATCAATGCCATTTTGAATTAAAGTTTTTAGCAAAATACAAATTATACAATTTATAATTAAAATTAAAACAAAAACTCAAAAAAAAAAACTTTCAATGCCTAAAATTTCAGATTTCCCAAATTTAGAATCCCGTTTGTTTTTTTTTGTTTTCCGGTAACCTATATAATATTTTAAAACAATCATAATTCATAAATTAAAATCAGGATGAGGCCTAATAATAACTTAAGATTGGTCTATCCCATTGTATAACATTCATGTACAAAATAAAATAACAAAGTTGAAAATAGAATAATCGTAATAGACGGTTAAATCATATGTATTGTAATTTGGTTTTAACGAGTGATTCGAATTGTGCAAACAAATATTTAGTTGAGGATATAGATTTACTAAAACAACAGAATATATTAAGTGAAACTCTTTTTTATTTTAGTAGACGACATTCTTCTTTAGAAAATTGACTATAATCATTGAAAATTGTGAATAATGATTTTTTGAAAATTAGATGGGTTAATGGGAAACAGAAATAAAACTAATTCGGAGATTATAAATTTGGAAAACTGAAATTTATGTGATTAGAGTAGCCTCGTAAAAACTCATTGAAACTAAGAAATATTTCTTCAATTTCAAGAATTTTCTATTACTTTTAGTAGTATGCAAGTTTAAAAAAAAAACCGACAAAAATGATGATTTTAGATCGAATCAAATAACAGGTAAAAAAAACCGTCCTATCCACTTCACCTTCACAGCTCGATTATTGTTACATTGATTTATTATTTTTCTTTCCGTCTTTGTGTGCGTGTGTTCTTCAGTTAATTTTAGCTCTTGATGAGGGATGTTAATAAGGGCTCAAATTTTTAGGGCTGGCCCTGGCCCTGAAAATAAACTCAAATCGTGGCCCTGTTTTTTGTTCTTTGGAAAATTTAGGACTCAATCAGGGCCGAGCTTAATGTTGAAAAGGTTTAAACAGGGTTAACCCTAAATGAGGTTTATGATTTTAAAATATTTGTTATACGATGTAGATCATGTTTTTTGTGAGAACCGCAAAATTGTGTTTATCGTAAAAACTACATATTTCCGTCAAATGACTAAAATCTACAAAACTACATATTTCCGCCAAAACCGTAAAATCGCATATTTCCGCCAAAACCGTAAAATCGCATTTTTCCGCCAAAACCGTAAAATCATATTTTCCCGCCAAAACCGTAAAATCATATTTTCCCGCCAAAACCGTAAAATCACCTTTTCCGCCAAAACCCTAAAATCACATTTTCCCGCTAAAACCGTAAAATCATATTTTCCCGCCAAAACCGTAAAATCATATTTTTCCGCCAAAACCGTAAAATAACATTTTTCCGCCAAAATCGTAAAATCACATTTTCCCGCTAAAACCGTAAAATCACATTTCCCCTCAAAAACCGTAAAATCATATTTACCCGCCAAAACAATAAAATTGCATTTTTCCGTTAAAACCACAAAATTGTAATTTCTCGCCAATTTAAAATTATAAAAATAAAAAATGTTAAAAAGACTAATAAACTTGAAAATGGCTACAACATGGTTAAACAGAGTTAAACATGGCTAAACAGGGTTCAACCCTATATTATAAATTCATTTTATAAATTTATTACATTCATTTTTTAATTTTCAAATAATATTATTAATACTTTTATGATGTTTTATAGAATACAAACGAAATTAAAAAAAATTAATAGTGTCATTTATAAAAATGAAGTAAACAATAACTAATGAAGGGTTAAAACAGGGCCAAAACAGGGTTCAACCCTATTTATAAATTCTGAAAGGGTCCAAACAGGGTTAGAACTCAGTTAGGGCCGGGCTTAATAAAAATAGGGCTGTGCTGGGCTTGAAAACCCTATATAACATCCCTACTCTTGATGTTACATTTATTTTCAGATCTTACATATGTACAAGTTCATTGACAGTGGCGATAAATTTCTTCTGTTTCATGGATATGTAAGGGAAGACGTGACATCAAGGTCCCATGGTAAGTTTTAACAGTTCCTGGGTTGTCATTTTTTACTCCAACTTGAGCAATTGGATTGTTGTGAAACATATCCATACAATTTATGATCTATAGTTTTATTTATGCACATAATCTCCAAAAAAAAAATACAGGTTGATTACTTGTTTTTAGTTGTTTTGGCGATTTGCTTTTGGTGTTTGTTGTGGATTTTCATTGGTTGCAGGATGGTTATGTTTGTCTAGAGAACCTTAAGCTAACCATGATTTTGGCTAATGTTTTGGGTAGTAGTGCAGCTAGGGCAATGAAAATTTTGACTTATGATCAGTCTTTGAACAACATTGCAAGATCATTTATAAATGGAGTTTCTGAACTTCTCTTGACTATTCTTCCTCGAAAGGCCACTGTTCTTGAAGGTCTTCATGAATGGGAAGTAACCAATTTATGGATTTGAAAGAAGAAACCAATTTATAGATTTGAAAGAAGCAATCATTTATGGATGTTGTCTTGGGGTTTCTTTAATTTTTGTTCCTTCTCACAGTTTTCCAATTTTGTCTATGTGTGAGTGTTGGAACTATAAGTTATGGTATTGAATTATTCGTTTGAAACATGATGAAGTTTACAAATTACTCGCATAGCATTTTTTCACTCTATATGTATCTTACTAATTTTAATTTTTAATATAAAAAAACACAATTTTTGATATAAAAAAAAACAATTTTTAATCCAACGTCCTTTGAGGTAAAAAAAGAAAAAAAGTTAGACTAGTGTGTAAAATAGATCCAAACTCATGTTTCAAAAGTAATTGCCATTACGAAGGATTGAACCTATGTTGTCACTTGGATGGCTTGGATGATAACCGGAAATATTACCATCTTAAACAAAAAGAAAATACTTAGTAAAGAAAACTCTTAGTAGCATCAGTTTTTCTAAAAATCTTATCCATCATTTTCAGTTTCTATTTGGCAAATTCCTGTTTTATCAACTTGTAAACTCAAGTACTCCTCAAAGTAGCTAAGTGTTGTAAATAATCCTGGTTTACCTTAACATGATCATCTTACTCACACACTTAACTCTTATATCATAAAAAGTTTAATAAATATGTCACGAAAAATATAAGTCTTTTATGTCGTCGCATGTTCTCCTGTAAAAATATAATTTTTTTAAGGATATTTCTAGAAATTTATGTCGTTAAATAAATCTCTCAAATACGAAACAAGTATGTCAGATTAAATCTGACCGTAAAGAGCATCATAAATCTGTCATACGAAAAGTCTACTGTCATTAAAAGGTTATTCTAATAAGAGATAAGTTTGTTACGTTATTCACACTTAAAATCTGTAGTCAAGTCTGAAAATCAAGTTTTAGAAAGATAAGACTATCACATCGAAAAAAAATCTAACATCACATCTAGGCTAGTCTAGTAAATAACTTTTGAAACGAAATAAGTCCAACTAAAGTCAAACTTATTTTTTGTTTTGTTAAAAAGTCTGACATCAATATTTTTGATTGTATTAAGTCTGATATCAATATAATTTATTAATCTGTCTAATATTTATTTTTTTGCTGATGTGGCATTTCTGTAAATACGGGTGCTTTTTTGCTGATGTGGAAACAAATTGTATTTTTGTAGTAACTTTTTTCCTAACAATGGCCATTAAAGGGTACTAATGGTATTAAAAACAAAAATCTAGTAAAAAAAAAACACAGATTAATATAGTAATAAAACTTTATATTTGGGTCATTGTAATCCTCTTTGTCATTTCTTCGGTTGATTGCTCCATTAGAAATCCTGGTACTAGCTTATTATTATACTCTCCAATTGTATTTTATCTGATTATGGCCATTATTTTATCTTTTTAGGAATATGAATATTTGTTTACCAATTACTTTTGAATAGGTTTCGGAATAGAGCAAGAATCTAAAAAAATGCTACGGTCCGTGTACTCAAGAAGAAGACAAAGGATGCGAGACGTTTTGTGCAGCTAAAAGCAAGTCATTATTTGGTAGATGTATGTCCAACATATGTTGTTGTATGTCTAAGACAAAATAATCTAGTAAGGTATATGTATTTGCTATACAAATAACATCACTATATATCAAACAATGTTGATCAACTATACAAACTATCGAGAGCGGAATATTCAAACCATACAAAATTGAAGTTAGTTTTATTAAATCGAGTAACTTCACCCCGTATATTTAACCAAATCTAAAAAAAAATTAAAAATATTGAAATGTAAAATAACTAGATAGCCGATCCAACGCATTTTCTATATAGATCGGACACGACATTTTAATTGTTTTTAGATTATAAATATAAAAAACTATTTTATTTCCAAGATATCATGGTTGTGTGTGTTGTGTTATAGAAAACAATTACTTATCTTTAATAATGAATTGCAAAAGTATGTATAACTTTTTTTTGTTGTCAAAATCTATATAAATTAAAATGGTTCAGAAATCCAAATTGGAGGAATACAATCTACATAAATAATATCTAACAGATGGAGTCTAGCACTCCGTGCCAATGTGTCCGCTTTTGTATTCATAGTGTGCGGGGTGATAGAGATGGAGAAAAATGCAAAGAATTCCTTGCTTCGTTGAAACTCCTCAAAGTGTATTGAGAATGCTAGCCAATCCGCCGAAGAAGACACCATCTTTACCAATTTGAAACAGTCTATTACAAACTCTAATGTTGTCTTGTAGTGCGATCATATAGTGCATGGCCCAGATGAATGCCTCTAATTCAAAATTCAAGGGTGAGAGACTTCTATGAAGATTTCAAGCTCTCATTAGCATTCCTCCTGCCTCCCCTTGAGAGCAATACTATCGTAGACCTGAAAATATCTCACTCTCCTTCCAAGAGCCATCTAAGAAACAGTGTAACCCTGTAGAATTCGTAACCACCAAAGACTGCCCATTCAATTGAGTGTCTAAAACATGATCCATTATTTGTGCCAACTCCCAAACCTTAGCCTCACTTTCTGCAATCTTTAACACCTCTAGCGGATCCTTATCCATATTTTTAAAGACCTTATCATTTCTAACTTTCCAGATATACTAGACGATCCATGGGAAAAATTGTTCCTGATTATTCGTTGGGATTCGCCATAATAAATAATCTAGGTTAGATAAAACTTATGACCTTGGGAGACTCCCGGTGCCATGGGTACCGTAGACAGGTCCTGCAGCACTGGTGGGCATTCAAAGAAGGCATGATTGATTGTCTCCTCTTCCGCACAACACCGTGTACATTTAGAATCACAATTTGTGCATGTATTTCTCAAATTTGATGAGACTGAATTAAATTTTACGTATGATCATCAATACAAAAGATCAAAAGCTGCTCGATACGACAACTCTGCCAAATTAAAGTTGGTTGATTTAACGGGAGCAATTTTTTTTTGAAATTCCAACGAAATCTAGAAACAAACTTTAATACACCATAAGAAATATTGATTTGTAAAGTAATTATAGATGGTCTAACACTTTTTCACATTCTTTTGTTGTTTTCATGTTGTAACGAAAAATATTATTTCGTACAATTATACATTGTACGACACCCGGGTGCAATATTTTGCGAGTTTGACCTTAGGAGTTGATCGGGTATTGGACACTCTAGGAGATTAAGAAGGCTCTATCGAGCTGCTCTTAGAAATGGATTCGATTTGGCTCTATCAATGTAACGCATTGGTTTATGAATATGATGTGGTGCATAAGGAGAGTTTAAAATAATTTTTGAATATGATGTGGTGTTGAATTGGTAGGGACGTATCATCTAAAGTTTCTTTTGGTGCTTAAAAACTTCACCTCAACATGAGGAGATGAATCGAACCCAGGTGCACGAGTGGCTCCGCTAAGTGGTGTACCACCGCACTATCTAGTGCTCGAAATAATAAAGGTTTAAAAAACACTTTTTAGATCTTATCCTTACCAATAATTTCATTTTACTACCTTTAGAATATGCAAAATCTATTTCAAAACTTTAACTAAATTTTGGGGATAAAATTTCATATATAAATTTGTGTAAAATAAGTAAATGTTATCACACTAGAATTCAATTGTACCTTTGTAAAGAAATCTTTGTCTTTATTTTCTTTTGACAATAATCTAATAAAATTAATTGAAGATAAATTGCTAGAAATGCCACTTTTGAAGTGCCACTTTTCAAAAATGCCATCACTCTAAAGTGGTTTAAAAAATGCCACTTTTTTAGTGTGACTATTACTATTATATCCTTAATGAAAGTTAGGTTAAACAAAATTGCAATTGTCTTTTGTCTTCTCCGATTTCGAGACTCGGATACATTTCGTCGGCGATTATCTAGCCGGAGTTTTTGAGCTTGCCGGAATTCGATCTGTTCGGCATTGCCCAGCTCCATACCGTTCATCGCTAGGAAGTCGCCGAGAATTCTCCGATTTCGCATTGCCCAGCTTCATGCCGTTGCATCGCGAGAGCTCTTCATCGCTAGGAATTCTTTTATTTCAAATCAAGTCTGCACATTTCGTCGGTGATATTTCGCTTGCAGATCTTGCCGGGAAAGATTTTTGAGAGT
>OVAY01002029.1:0-21709 GCA_900406395.1 Kernera saxatilis | reverse complement strand
ATTTATTTTTTATTTTATTAAGGACTAAAACGTCATTTTTAAAAAATATAAAGTATTTTTCAAATTTCTAAAAATTTTAGTGTATATTTCAAATTTCTAATAAAATTTAAGGTATACTAGCAAATAATTCCAAAAAAAAATCATGATTACTCTGTTTTTTAAAGAGTCATTATTTTGTGTGGACGTGTTCGAATATCCCACAAAGATAATTCGACACTAATATATAAAAATAGCAATTTCTTATATTTTCACTAATTATCAATTGGTTTTGGATTAAAAACTCATAATTTCACAGAAATCACTTTCAAAAGAAACTCAAATTAAGTTATCTGCCATGATGGGTTGAAAAATACTGAGCCATATAGTGAGATATATATATGTAGAGGATCCTAAAGATGATTTTGGTCACTTCTCCTACACACTTTAAAAAAATTATAGCTCGAAGGATGTTTAATTTGTATTTTTTTTTTCTTTGGGCATGCATGTACTCATTCATACACTAATGTTTGATACCAACGCCATTTCTTGTTCGAAGTGTTTTTTTTGCTATATATATGTTAGCGTATGAGCTTCATTCACGGAATATTCCCAGAAGCTTGGAATTTATAGTTAAAACTCCTAATTGTTTTCCATGTATACATATATTTTGACCTTAATTATTATAACTAAATAATTTATTGGCTTTGTTTGTTGGAGGTTCACATGCATGGTCCAGCTAGTCATTTTCCTTCTCCATAAATAGCCATCTAGCTGAAGCCATTGATACATACATTCAACTCTTATCCAATAATCTTAATTCACAGATATATATTTCCTAATCTTTTTATTCGTTTCGTTTAATCAAGAAAATATAACAATCTCTGATAATTTATATGGCTAAATGCACTTTGACTAGCTTGGTTTTACTACTAATAGTGCTGATTCACATCCAAGAATCTCACATCGTTGAAGGTCGACCTTTGAATTCTTCGGGGATCTCTAGTATCCCGAAAAACCTCGGTGGTCACATTTTTAATACTTCAAGCAAGTTAGAGAAAGAAACAGAAGATCATTCCTTGGATGCGTTTCGGCCTACGAATCCCGGGAACAGTCCCGGAATTGGTCACTAGCTATATGTTGTTGTGACAAAGTAAGATGTTTAGACAGTTACTTGTGATGAAGTAAGATGCTGTTGTGGGTGCGTCGTGTGTTAGCTGGGGTTTCCATATGTATTGTTCGTTGTGTTTCCGTGATTGTAACGATCACTCTTCGACTTTATTTGAATCGCTTTGTGTTATGCTACTTTATTTCTCTCCTTCTTCGTTTATGTATGATTTTCAACCTATAGTGCCATATATTGCCACATATATGATTGTCTGCATACATGAATTATTATTATTTCGGCCTCCATTTCCATGTAGACATAACAGAATTTCTTGTTAGTAAATCTAAAGGATATTTAAAATCTTGAGGTTCGTTAATTTTCCTCCATGGTTTTTATTACGCATAATGGTTCGAGAATGCCGTAGTTCCACAGACTACTAAAAAGAATTGTAATTTGTAGATTAGGAAATAAACTTATTATATATGTCATATATAGCTGATACGAACTTAATCACGATCACGCACACACCCATCGACGCATTCATAATCATATAATTTTTACTAGTACATCTCCGATGTTAAACCAAGAAATTTGGACATGCGAACATCAGAATCTTTTAACCAACCACGAACTTTATATCAATACAAATATACATTAAATCAAACATGTACATCACATTTGAAAAAGACGTCCAAGCTGAAAGGGTAAAACGGCAACTATGTGTGGATCCATTAGGGTTTGTCTTTTAATAACCTAAACAAGGAATTACACGCCTTTTTTGTTGCTATTGCTTTTCATGTCATTTGTATCACCATTATAGCAATTCGCATTACCAATTATGGCATTATATATTATTTCTACTTGGTTTTAGGTCGCCGCCATGTGGAAATCGGAGAATATGCAAATGACTGTAATCACTTTCCATGAACTTAATCACTTTTTACGTTTACTATGAAAAAAACAATTATATATATATATATTGTTTTTGTCTTTATTTTATGTAAGCTGAACATGAGCTTGTTGTAATAGAATCTATTAGCTCAAACAAATTATAATTTGTTAGGCGTTACTGTAGATTTTAAACTAGCTAGTTGACTCTGTAGTAATATTTTACTCTTTTTTTTTTTAACATACAAATGGTTTAGTACTGTTGTAACCGTGTCACATGGATTAAAGAAACATCAAAAAATGTTTTGCACCAAAATTTATAAGAAAAAGTTGTAGAATAATAATTTGTCCTAATCATGGTGGTGGGTCTGACCAAAGATTATGCTGGTCTCTAGATCTTTAAATTGACGGTTGTGGCTGATTTGAAAGCTAAGAGCCAACTAACCCTATTTTCCATATTTGGTTTAATCCTTAATTAATGATTAGTGATCACAAGCTATAGTGGCCTTAAGGGCATATGGAATTGTGGCAAAGGACACTCTGTTTTTATCTTTAAAATGAAAGTTTTTTTCATGGTAATGATTGATAATTTTGATAATTATAAAAAAGGTATAGCTCTTGAGAAGTTTGAAGGGCGGCTTGAAGCTAGATTATTAAATAAAACTTTAAAAGAATGATATAATAAGCACCCAATGGTCTTGGAGTACTTAAAGCCTGCTCTCGCTGTCGATCAATATGTACTTAGCCTTTTAACATATAGTATAGGTCTCACATGTACGGTTCATTAAATGTCAAGTGTGATTATACTAATACCGTACGATTACGACAATTATTTTATTAGTTTTCTTTTCCAAATGGTTCTGATACCTGTTTGGGGCGTTACGTGAACGCGATGAACGCAGCACCATCATTATTCAAGTTCAATTGGTCGATCATGTCTTTAGCTATGCCAAAACAATGAGTACCAAATAAAAATATGAACAATTTTATGGAAGTTTGTTAACAAATTTTTTTTTTTATGGAAGTACTTTTTTACTGTTTTTTTTTAAACCGTAAGAGTTATGAATCTCGGCTTGTAATCTTTTGGGTATCCGAAATCATATTTTCGATATTCAAATTTTAAGAATAACCATATGTACCAAAGGGAATTGCATCCAAAGCAGAAAAGAACCAACCCCATTGTATTATCACTAGAACACCACACCTTTTGTTAAATATTTTTTTTGTAGAGTAACCAATGTTTTAGTATTGTTTGTGAGAAATATCATACATCGATCGCTGAATGAAAACTTGAATGATATATAAATGCGATAATCTATTTACTACAAATTAGTTTTGAAATATAATCTCATGAAACTTAACAAATTCATATTAACATTATGATCATTTTGTACATATTGTGATGCAATTTTTTTGCCAACGATCACAATGAAAATAACTACACCACTTATTGTTGGTTACAATTTACTATCTTAAATCATCCAAATAAAATGGTGAACCGGATTTAGAAACAAAAAAATCTGTGGATGTGGTAAATGAGAATGAAAGTCATGAGATAGAGAATAAAAAACTGCTCTCTTAAAGCGATACAAATTTTTTAACTGGTAGCAGGAGTGGTAAGCGATTACGGAATAGTGCAAAGCTGTAAAAATGAGCTGTAAGAGAAAGCGGTACAAAAAAACTGAGAGTAAAATTTTTGGTATCGCTTTTAGTATAGTTTTTGTGATTGGTAACTGTAAAAGCGGTAAACTCCGTACCGCAGCGATACGGGTTACCAATCAAACCCCATTAATTTAGTTTGGAAAATAGAAATATGTAATATCACAACTCGCATGACAGAAAATCAAAATTAATTTAGTTCAATTTAGTTGATACTTGGCAACTAAATTTTCCATTTAATTTCAACCATTCTGAAATGGGCGGCAAAATAACGACACATTAAACGTAATCTAAATATCACATCGACAGAAACTACAGTATTTTTACATTACGACGTTTTATTTATTTATTTTGTGACACTCATTGTAAATCATAATTGTACTTTTCTATATTGTTGTGTGTGAGTATAATTAATTATTAAGGTAAGGAAGCAAAGGGAATATATACAACTAGGCAAAATTGCAAGTGGTGGCAGTGAACCTTTTAGCTCATCTCAGAAGTTGAGAGCTAGCTTCCTTCCCAATTCACAACAACCATTTATTAATATAATTATTTATATTAGTTTTTAATCTGGACTTTATACTTTGGTTTATTTTCTTTTTGGAAGAAAAATAATATAATTAATAAATATATGTGGTAATTGCTAAACCCATAAGCCTAACTAGGGTTCACATGTTACTATGGGGGCCTATATATAGACACCCTTTAACTGAAGATTCCTTAAACCCTTTAAAATTCAAGACTGTTCACACGACATCTATTCTTATACAAGCTTAAAGACACTTAAATTTCTCTCTTGAAACCCAATAAAACATAAAGAAACAGAGAGAGACTTCTCATTCTCCTTTACTTACTTCTTCACATTCTTTATTAACAGAAACTCAATATTCATCAATGGCAAAAGCTGTGTCCTTGAATTTTTGCATATCTCTTCTTATTATTACCATAATTGTGTGCCATGAAATCATACCGACAGAGGCAAGACACTTGAGGACTCATAGAAAGCCAATCAACAACAGCGGAAAAACTACTCTCGATGTACACGACGGCTCCGGTGGCTTGAGCACAGCCGCCGTCGGCTCAGTGAAGAAGAGTGGAATTAGCAAAGAAGAACACGGCGTTGATGAGTTCCGGCCAACAACTCCGGGAAACAGCCCCGGCATTGGCCATTCCATTAAAACCTAATGAATTAAAAGATTTACGCACCTGCATAGTGTCCACAAGCTTAATTTGTTTCTCTTTCATTCTTCTCCTTTCTTTTCAAAATCTTTTTTCTTTAATAATTGGTTAAAGTCTATTGTATCTCGTACATATGATCAAATTATTAATTATTCCTACGTTTGGATTTTAAGTTATAAATGAGGTTTGCTAGAATAAGAAATCATAACGGAGAGGGTATTCGTTTTCACCTTAACGCGGGAAATAAACTTGCCAAAATAGTTTAATAATTAAATAAAAACCAATTTCTATACAGTGATCATTCAAGGTTTAAAATATTAGGGTTCAAGTTCTTCGACTACAATCTCAATCATAATTGGCCCCTGTAAATATGTCTTAAATGATAACAATATTCAATTTTTCTACATGCCATGAAAACATATATACATCGACCGTGAGATTTAGAAAACTAGAAGTTGAAAAAAAAAGAAAGTAGTACTTACAAAAGAATATATGAAAAAAACAAACATGAATGGGATTCGAAGTTGAGACCTCAACCAAATACCACAACTTCTAAAACAATCTATACCAATTAATTTTTTGAGAAATATTGGGCCATCTAAAAAGTTATAAACTCATCCGCTTATATACATGATCGGCTCTACACGAAGTAATCTAGGCTTCGGTCCGAAAATCACGGTTATCAAAGGAAAAAAAAAAAAAAAAATAACGAAAACTTAATAAAAACAAGATTTGATACAGATAGTAACCATTCCGTTAACTATAAAACCAGAATAGTAAGAGTGTCATCTGTACAAAAAATATTTAATAATAATATAAAAAAAGAGTGAATCATGAGGTTGGTGAGTAACAGAGTACTTTGGAGTTAGGAGTGAGTGATATAAAAAGTACAAGTTGGCTGACACGGTCACAAAAGCTCATTCTATTTGAATAATAATAAATTAATAACAATAATAATTATTATTGATGATAAAAAAAAACAATAATAATTATTATTAAACGATCGTATGAGAAAATGTTTTCGGAAATTCCTTTACCAATCTTCTTAATTAATATTTACGCAAAAGCAAAAAAGAAACTGCAAAGTTGAAAGCATGCGACTATGCCTTTCATGCTTGGTGCTTCTACGTTGATTCTCTCAACCTCTCTAAAAATTAAACTAATATTTAGGGTTGTAACTGGCAATACTTGTGGCGAAAATTTTGGCTCATATATTTAATTACTCGGTGAACTATATGGATTTGACGGAAATCTCCAATTCATTGCTGGAATTCGTAAATTAGTTCAAACGATTAAAGGACTCTTAATAGAATAGTCTAAATTTTATTTTATTTTAAAATACAAAATTTAATTTATTTTGACCAAAAAAAAGAAAAATTAATTTATATTTTTTAAATTAATAAAATTGTCTAGAAACGTTAAAATTTAATCATATACCCAAAAATTGAGATTTACCTGATTTTTAATGTCAAAATACGATCTAATTTTCTACTATAGTTTGTTGTTCTTAATTATCCTATGATTTAATCTCTCATTTTTGTTCCTGGAAAATGTTGTCAACAGTGTTCCTATTTTGTAACCCGGAAAAGAAAAGGTGTTACCAAAAAGCGCTTCTTTGACAGAAAAATCAGCGTCTCTAATTTGAACCGCACAACAATATATATTTTTGATTTGGGCGATATTAGACGTGGAGGCCCCTTGAAGTCAAAAAGGAAAGCGTAGGCCCATTAAGTTAATATGAGTTTTTAGTCAAGCCCATTTAGTATCTACACCTTCCACTTCTTTCGTTTTTGTTTTTTCATACACCATTCATATCAAGACCTTTACTGTTTACTGTATTTAGTGTGTATATAATATCATCATAATATTTCAAATCCTCATCTCTTTACAACTCTATGTTTCACATTTTGTTTTTGTTGATAAAGATGTTTCACACCTGCCGAGAAAAAAAAAGATGTTTCACACCTTTTTATTCATTACCCATAAATCATATTTAAATTTTTTTTTTTTTTAAATATTAGGGATTTCGTAACTTCATATTTGCTTTAATTTCTTTAGTTCGTAAAATAAGAACTATTTTGTATGATATCTAATACTTAATTACAAAAACGAAACTTAAATTGTAAATAGTGGCTTAATTCTAAATGACGAGACTTGTAAGTGTGGGGTCTAGAATATTGGTCGCTGTCTAATACATGGCTTAATGGTTCGGTTGGTGCATGTAGTTAATTATGAGAATCTTTACTCACTAAAAAAAAAAAGTTTATTTCCATAAGTTAATAAATTATTGATATGTGATTAGTACGTCAATTATAAGTGTCTTTATCTCCATGAATTAAAAAACGTATTCATGGTCCACTTAAGTCTCAGCCGTTCGATTATACATATCTTTGCAAAGATGTGACCTTTTCGCGGGGCCCAGAACCGCGAATCGTAGCAATGTGGGCTACACGTCCAGAGGAATCTCTTAGACGCCGTTATATGCGCCGAGATTCCCCGTTACTAACTCCGTTAGCGAGGTAACCGTCTCGCCACTGTACCGGACCGTACCGGTTTTGTCGTACGCACACAAAAGTCCAATACACTCGCCTCCCACTCCGCACATCCGTAATTCCGATTTTGCCCTCAAAAGTCTAATACGGATTTTCTTGCCACGTTTTTTCTTTTTTCTGGCATTCTTGCCACGTTTCAAACACAGTATTTGGCTTTTTTTATTCTTTTAAAATGAGTGTTTCAAAATGTTGATATTCGATCCATTGTTTCGTTTTGACTCCGTTTACTGTAAAATTCAACAAGACCTTTGCCATATTTCATCTTGTATGATTACACATTAGTTAACCAATTCAGCTACAAGTACATTTACAAATTCACCACATAAACTATAAATAAATGGCTTACGTTTGTAAAAGAAAAAACATTCGTTTAAAGAAATCAATACTATGCAGTGTATATACAATCCATTTGAGGTAGGTGTAAACCCATTTGAGGTAGACATAAATCCATTTTAGGGTTAAACTAACATTCTCAAACTGAAGATGACATGTGTCTAATCTACGAGTCATTTACCTAACATATATAAAAGAAATATGAAAACTCACATTTTTAGAAAACAAATATACATCTTACTTACACGAAAAACAGTACAAATGAAAAGATTCAAGAAAAAAATGTCAAGATATTCAACCCATTTATTGTTTATACAGTGGTTTTTGTTATTTATCATTTTTTGAAAATATAATGTATTATATCAGTTGACAGAAACATGTATTTGATATTTAGTCGAACGAAAAAATAAAAGTACATCAGTTGACAGAAACATGTATTTGATATTTAGTCTATAACCCAGATGTATTTTATTACACAGTTGAATTTGTCTAACTGAGTACAAAAATTGTATAATATCCTCTGATAAAAAACAGAAAATCATCAAAATAATTCAAAGAAGAAAAAAACACCGATTTTCAAAATGATTGAAGTTTTTAAAATTTATGAGAATACGATCCGAAAAAGATTTATAAATTTGGGAAAAATGCAAAATATTTAGAAACTCAACTACGAATTTGTTTGCTAAAGATTTGTCTAAAAATACTTGGATGATAACGCCATAAATGCCAAGTTCAAAAAGAAAGCAATATGTGATGGCTCTCTAGTCCATAATAGTATTAACGGAAGGACCAACCCACAGTTAGGTCATAAGGAGAGGGCATTTTGGTAATTTCGAGAGATGAATATGTCATCTTGTTCCTCTCCTTTAATATTTTCCAGTCTATTGGTCCTCAGCCTCCCTTCGCTTCAGGTGGCGTTGCTCTATCGTCCCCAAGAAAATTGCTCTCTCTCTCTCTCTCTCTTTCTTTCTTTTGAATAAATCTTTACAAAATAAATTAAAAAAACCCCTAAATTTCAGACGATAAGTTCTAGATGATTCGATGTTCTTTTCCGACATGGAGCGAAAAACCCTAGCGATTACGCCTCCGCTTCTACTTTCCTCCTTCTTATTCCATCTTCGGTAAATCCATTTTTATACTTTCTTTCTCACTTTTTTGTTTTTTGTTTTCTTGTTTGCCAACCCCTTTTTTTCGATGATGGGTCACTGTTGTGAAGCTCAACGATTTTCACGAAAGTTTTGATTTTTTACATGAAGTTCGATTCTCTTTTTTTCTACTACTCTGCTTCTTCTGTCACTAACTCTAATTGTTCTGGGTTTAGTTCGATATTCATTGAAAAGTCTACTCTTTTATGCACTTTAATTCGGGTTTTGTTTCGCTATCAATAGGAATAGTCAATCTTCTTTGTCCCTTTTCTGTTTATAGAACTATTTCTTGCTTCTGATTTCTTCAAATGACATTCTCTTTTTTTGGGTACTACTTGAAGATTTCACTTTTTTTGGGTGATTTTTGTTGTCTACTGTGTTTCAAAGAAGTTGGTGAATCCCCAAAATTACATATATCTGGTTGTTTGTTGATCTCTTAGGTTTTCTCTTCGTATGTGTTTGTGCTAACAGAGGAGCAGCATTTGGTTCATCAAAGGCGTTTCATTGTCTTCTGCTTCTCTCATGTCTATTGCTTTCCTCAGTCAACACATTGCATAACTTGGCTGAATACGACTCCTGTGGTTCCAATGGCTGCAACATTGCTGCTTCTAAAGGGTTTCAGAGCTTTAATGGTGGGGATTCTGAGCGTGTAGCAATCCAGAATGTTTGTCCCAGTTCACACTTGTCCTCTTTCCTTTCAGCTTTAGGATCAGAGAATCATTTTGATCCAACTGTCACCTTCTTTGGGTTGTCTTGTCCCAGCAAATCATGGAGTAACTCTGCTCTGATAAGTAACAATCTATCCGGTGTTGTGTGGCTATCTCTAAAGCCTGTCCACATCATAGAATTTCAGCCTTTTACTGGATTCTTTCACATTGGAGGCACCACTTGTTACAAACATTTGTCTAAAGAGCTCTATACTAAGGAGCACGACACAGGGGAGTTAAGTATTTCGGTTTCGGGAAAACAGTGTGGAGGAAATGATTTTATGGAGCAGAATCAGTGTGAAGGATTATCGTTTGAACCAGGGGAGTCCATCAAGTTTCTCTTTGTCTACCAGACCGAACTCTCCTGGGCTTCTGGAGTTGCTGTTTTTGCGGTACCTATGAAGGCGACAGCGCCTGTCTTGATGCTTAATCTTTGCAAAAAACCGGTCTTTTGGGTGCGTACGAAGAAATTCTCTGTTGCCGTCCTTATTGCTGCTGCTTTACTCATTCTGATATTTTGCTTCAACGATCACTTCATCGAGGAGAACAGTAAGAGAAACCACTGCAGCCACATTGCGGTTAGAAAAGTTGAGAAGCCATCTACGATCTCAATCTCCCCTGAAATGGATTCTCTGCTAAGATCCATCAGCAAAGAGGCCTTGCAAGGGTCCAATGAGGTTTCTGAGAACAATATTAAGCCAATTGCTTCTGTTTCTTCTTCTTCTTCTTCTTGCCAAGCAGAAACATCAGAAGCTGTGAATCTCACTGTAAAGACTACGAAAGACAAGAAGAGACGGCGTAACAAGAAGAAGAAGAAAGGAGCAATCAGCGGGTTAGCATCCGAACGCACAGATGTTTCAAGCAGTCACAGCGGAAACTCAACACCGAGCTCTTCAATGTCACCAGAACCACCAATTACTCAAGCCACAACGAAATCCGCAAAGCCTCCTAGACCGGTCCTATCGCATTCAGCAACGTTTCCGGTGTCCGGGGTTAAGTCAATGATGATACAACGAAGCTCTCTGGCTCCAAATGTGAGAGCTCCGGGAGCGAAATCAAGAACCCAAGTGAAAGAAGAGAAGGCGAAAGAGTATAGGTATGATATCTGGGGAGATCACTTGACAGGGCTTCATTTGATGGATAGGTTTAAGGAAGTGAGAGAAGGTAAAAGCAGCTCTGGTTTTGGTGAGAATGAGTCTCAGAGTTTCTTTGTTAAGGGTCCTCAAAGTTTGTTAGCAGACTCTCATGCCAGGTTTGTAAGTTTCTGCAACCAATGGGGCTAATAAAGAAATAAAAATAAAAAACAATATTTTATATAATAATGCGAAGCCCAATGGGCTTTATGATCAGGGTTTTGCAATGGTTAGGTCTGGGCCGGATAAGAAAAGTAAAACGTAAGGGTAAAAGGTAAAATAAGACGAAGAAGAAAATATCGTTGATGACATGACACGTTGGGGCAACAAAATTACGATGACTAAAATAATAGTTAATACTTTTTGCTATTCACAACATATTGTAGCCAATCTAATTGAGTTAAATCTATATTTTGAATCAATTTATTCTGTTTTTATTTATTTTACCTCCAAATAGATACAGAGAAATAGGTTTAATAGATCACAACATATAGATTAAAGCAAAAAAGAGGTAAAATTAATATAATTTTGTTTTAGAAAAAATCAGATGCTTAACTTCAAAATTAAACTAACAAAGAGAAGCAAAGAAACCCTACGCAAATACAAACCTGAAGGATTTATAATAAATTTACACAAATCCAATCCGCCAAGGAGGCTTTCTACAAACGAAAGATAACAAAGAAAAAAAAAGACCGACGAAATAAAATCATATACAAACCATGAAATCACAACTTCTCATTTTTTTTACAATCATAATGTTATGTTTTTAATCAAATCATTTCCTTAACCATGTGGCCTGTCTAATAACCTCAGCCAAACGGTGTTGGTCCAGCGAGTGCATCAGACCGTTTGATACTTCCCATACCACAAACGATGCAACCTGGTGATGATAAAGCTGCAAACTTTGCACCACAGAGATCACAAACATCGTACCCAATTGTGGATAATCTACTGAGAGTGGCTGAGCAAAACTGAGAAGGATCTTCAAGTGGGTCGATGGATTTGTTCGATGTGCCTCTCTGTACACAGAGATCTACTAGTCCCTTTAGCTCTTCTTGCTTGCTCGAAGGCGCCTTTGATAGAAGAAGTTCCAGCATTTGCTTGGAGTAACCATAGTTTTGAATCTCCATGTTTCGTTTGATTGCTGTGCGTATACAGTTTATGCGGTGCTTTGCTTGTGCTTGTAATGGCAGTGAAGCTAGATGCCTAGAGAGTCTTCCCATCTCGTCTTTCGCGCTTAATGCACTCGCGCCTTGGACTCTTTGTAGCCTCGAAATTTCCTGCAGAAGAGAAAAGGAATGTGTCTTTTGAGGGTTTGCTTTTTTTTTGGTGATCTCATATGCTGTTAGGATGATATGTGTAGGGTACCCGGAGGAGAGTTACGGCTAGCTTGTACTGAGCATAGATTGTGGCTTGAGCTTTAATGTCTGCGCCACGTGATTGATCTTTAGCTAGAGCCAAGAATGCTTCATCAAAGCAAGAGAGTGCATCCGGAAGATGATTTTGCTCAAGATGGGCAAGTCCAGTCTTGAAACATACAGCAGCAGCAGCTCCACGAGGAACCTGAAGAAATGAAAGCATATGAAGAAAAAGCATTGGTGAATAACGCAACCATCACCCATTACTTCTAATAATGAGTTGGAACTGAGACTTTGCTTTGGTACTAGTACAATTTCATAAGTCGGTTTAAACTATATGTAATTCACCTGTCCAGGAGAAACGGATGCAAGAGGTGATGTAGCTTTCACAGAATCACCAAGAACGCTAAGATCAAGATACTGAGAAGAAGCGGGAACTTGAGATGGGAGAGTTGGTGGTCCCACGGTGGTCTGGCCAGGAAACTGTGGAGGAACACCGCCATCAGAAAGGCCAACAGCCTGAAATGGAACACCAGATTGCTGCTTTGTCTGAGAAACGCCACCACCATCGGGAAGATCAATATCAGATGGAATAGTATTTGCTTGATTGGGAATAGTCTTTGCATTTTGCGCAACTTGAGAACTTTGGTCCATTTTTGAAAGATAAGTGCCAGGAGGAGGCAAGGTTTTAGCAACTTCCACAGACGGGATTGTGTTTTGGAAAAAGTCTTCAGGGATAGGCCTAGCTACAATTCCCATACTCGTACTAGCTAAAGCTGGTTGTGACACGGGTTGAGGTTGCCGCGTCCATGAGTCCGTACCAAAAGGATCTACAGTGACAGAAGCAGTACTAGGAGCAGTTGTAGTTCCAGCTGTTGGGAAAGAAGGTTGACTTAGCATCTGACCCAAATCCTGAGAACTCGTAGCAGTTAAAGATTTTGTTCTGCTCATCGGTAGACCAAAACCATCTCCGAGTCTAAATGTCTTTGCGGCTTCTTTGAGCTTATCGACGTCAATAGTCGTAGATGTGGGTTTATCTCGTATCCTAATCTGTAACTTCTTAGGCTTTTGTACACCGTCCTCATCACTGCTACTGCCATCACCAGCAGAGCCGTACATCGTTTTCTTGAATTCTTCAGCTGCCTTCGCCTGCTCATCTGCCACATTTTGTTTTGTAAGGGCTTCCATCAAGGAATTGGATACGCCTATGGGAAGTGCCAAAGGTTTATCCCGTACAGGTTTTCCCAAGGAGTTCATCCCACCAGGCTTGACCAAGCTATCTTCTTTAATTTCCACAACATTAACTCTGCCTCTGACACAGCCCAAGTAGACACCGACCTGATCAGATATTATCGAGGGGATAGTACCATCATCATTCTTCATGTATGGCATTACTTCCCCAGCTAGCTCCCATCGAGGTATACTCTTCATGTCGGTTGGAGTCTTGATTTCCCAGTTGCCACCACCCCATTCTGGTCCTTTTGGAACCATACTCTCAGCTGCAAAATTGGCAAATATTCCCTGGGTCCATCCTGTGGATCGTACTCTTAAAATCCTTTCACAATATCGTCTCAATTCAGGATCTCCACCTTCCTCTTCCAATTTCTGGGCAAGACGACGCATAGCACTAGGGTTGAGGTGGCATATGAAAAGATCTAGCATGCTCTCATAATCAGCTATTACTTCAAAAGTTTCCTTTGCAATATCAAACTGACCATATCTACAGCACAAAATTCGCAACTAGTTTAGATGCCTTAGCCTTGTTAAAAACAGTTAGATTTTAGCATAAAAATGTAATTTAGATGGGGATGGTCAAGTAAACTTGGAATCAGATTGCAAGGGCCAGTACTTAAAGCACTAAACCTCTCAAATTTTTCAGTTTAACAGTCAATGGGGACAAACAGACCATCCAACAATTACAAAAACTAGATATACAAATGTCCAACAAAGAAAGTTCACTTACTTGATACAGGCATAACCAAGCTGCCGAAACCTCTGGAACAAAAGAGATGTTGGGGGGCATTTTGGATAGTCTCTCGAACGTAAGAACTCATCCTTTAAAACCGACAAAGCGGCAGAGAACCGAAGAGCCTTGACCGCATATGCACAACGTAACACCTATATTTGTTTGGAACCCTTTTAGTAAAGAACACACCATCCCGGTGGGAGTTTTGGTGATACGATTACTGAACTCGGTGCTCACCTGGTTGAACTGTGGGCCAGCTTGAGCTAGTGATACAGCAAGATCTCCACATATTGGAGGGCCTCTAGCAAGAATATCAAGAGATCTTGGAGTGACTCGCAAGCTATCAAACCTGTGTCAGTTTATCGGGGGAAACAGAGTTCGGAAAATAAAGAGAATAAATCAGAGAAGGAGACAAAAAAATCATTGCGGTATCCTACACAAATATATATGAATATTATTGCTATATATGATACCAAAATTTGATACATGGAAGAGAAACAAAAAAGACAGAGCAAAACCTTGACGTTATTTGATATAATGTTTCAGAGAGGTCTAGTTTCTGCTCAAATGTCTGTTGCATTGTAGCAAATCCAATTAAAAGCGGCTCAAGTAGCCCCACAAGACAGCTCTTGATTTCAACCCCTTTTTTCTGCTTCAGACTTATGTCAGTGGGATTAGCGAGCAACAGGCGGTCATTCAAGGCACCAACCAAGGCTGCATGAAAGAGAAATTTATTAGTGAATGAATTGCAGTAACTTCATCCTAAGCATGCAAAAAAGCACAATCGATTTACCCGCATATGGTGCATTAATAGAAAGAATGTTCCTCACTTTTCCATCCCAGCCAAGCAAACAAACAGCAATTGTTGTAGAAAAGAGAAGGGCAGGCCCAACCCATAGAAGAGATCTAAACTGTGCATAAGTTAAGGTTTTCCGCAATCATCAATGATCACACATCCGAACAGTGTTACATAGCATGTGGCAGTGAAAGTAAATATGTGAGTGATATAAAGAAAATCAATGATAGTTTCATCAGGATATGGATGGTAGTCCTCTATCAAATTTTGTTGAACTGCTTGCTAATATATCAAACTCTGCAGACACCATTAACACCCTCTGAGTGGTTAATATCCCTGCAACATGACCTCGAGGTGTTTCTTGCCATTGAACCTGTAGAGAAGCAAACGTAGAAATTAATGTGATTTTTAATATGAATCTGTTTTAAGTATGAATCTGTTTAAGTAAACATTAGAAAAATTGTAACTATAGACGTGAAAATTTGTCTATAATTTCATGAACAAGTATATCATTGAACTCCAAAGCATTGACCCTCATAATGAGAAACAGACGCCATCGGTTTCTCACTACCTGGAGCGCAATTTCATGTTTCTTCAACTTAATCGACTTTCGGCCATCGGTTTTTGTTGAGATATAATGACCATCTGAAGTTGAAAGATGATGGCCTTTAAACAATCTTGCCAGCCCAATTTGGTTTCCATTACAAGTGAACATCAACGTTGACTCTGTAATCGTTAGTGAAATCAGTCAGGACTGGCAGATTCCTAAAGACATGTAATTTTCAAGATTGGGATAGTCTGATGTAATACCTATAGGAGTGGAAAAAATGCGATCTACTTCGGTGTCGAACATGAACTCTTGTGGACCTTGAATGGGAGAAGCATTTGCTTCCCTAGTTTGGTTCTCTTCAGATAATAAAATTTTCTCATTGTCTTCTATTGTCGTCAGTTTTGGGAGGATATACATAGACAATCCAGTCTTATCCTCATTAAGAATTGCAAACTGATCATCATTGATGCCAATAAAGGCGGCATCACAACCTGCAAAGCAAAGAAACGAACTTTGAGATAGCCCCATGCTGTTTGTTTATGCATCACAAAACAAAAGAAGTAGAAAGGATGAATGCCTAAATAGTTCTAAATGGTAGATGGGTATATCTAATGAGTGGATAAAGTACAATGCACAAAAAATTCTCCAAAACTAAAATAATCTAAAGGCCAGATAGGATATTCTCAATACATATAGGCAAGACCAGTGGCAAGTGGACTCCATAGAAAAACACACCTTTAACAGTGCTTCCTTTGCTGTTAGGCAGCTGAGAACCTTTATTCTCCCAGTAAAGAACGACTTCATCATTTGCTGCACCGCTGAATTCAAATACAGCCAGTAATAGGTGCCTCTTACGACTGTAAACCATGTATTTTGAATGATATTCTACATTTCCCGGAATCTGAAATAAATAAATAAACGGTGTCAGTAAAAGAAACCAATAAACAAATCAAAATCAAAGGATACTCAACATTACCGATGTGTAAAGCTTCTTGTAAATGGTATCCGTTCCAGAACACAGATTATGTGCCATGAGGTTAAGGCCTTCAATATAAAAGGCTCTCACGGGATAATGAAGAATCCTATTTGGCTTATTGAAGAAATTGAGCTCCAAATGGAATGGCTGTTAAAGAATTCAATCAGTCAGCGGGCACAACTCAGCTCTATGGAAAAAAACTATAAGCAGCAGTTACATGCCTGGCAAACAGGAATGTCTTTAAGTTGATCCTTTGTATTTACGACAGTAATAAGGGGTAACCTTGCTATTGGAGCAGTTTTGGCATGACCCTCCATAAAATGCTGCCAGTGTGATAAAGGTTTTAGATAATAATAAAATCCAATCAGAGAAACATAATGAGTGACAGCAATTAAAACTCCAAAGCGCCGTACACTATACAGAAATGCCTTTCGTGCAATATCTGAAATTGTTAGTTGATTCTGGCTGCATAGATGAAAAAGAAAAAACTTTTGAGTAATATACTGAAGAATTCACAACATCTGATAGAAGCATTATAAGGAAATTGCTAACACTATTTGCATATGGTACTATCCACCTACCCCTTGTGATGATGCTCTTGTAGTAGAGCTTGGAGTTGATGCTCAGCTAAAATTCCAGAGGAACCCATCAATGAAAGCTTTTCCTTCAGAACTGAGGCTGTAAATCACTCAAAGGTTGTAAAACAGGGGAAAAGCAAAGGTACAGCTAAAGCAAATATACTTGGATGAACCGACAATGGTTACTACTGTCGGTGTCTATTAGTAACTCTTAAGAGTCGCACAGTAGGTATGGTTTAATGAAAGCATAGCTTGTTATGTCTAGATGATATTTTGTTGTAGATCTACCTGAAGATCCCCTAGCACTTTGCAGAACTGCAAAGAGCTGCTTTCTTTCTCCCCTGGTCTGAACCGCTCGATTTTGATGATTTTCACGACTCACCATGTTCTGTCAAAAAGAATTCGTGTCAAGACAGATCCACATTTCTACCTCGACAAAGGACAGTAGGAGCTTAAATGCGTCATCTTAACTGCGAAAATCAAAGCTGCTAAATTCAGCTTTGGGTGAACTTCTAAAGTTCTGATTTGTGGTAAAGGATAAACTGTTTCCCCACCCTGTTGAGAGAGGATTTGAGGGATGTCTATTGATTCCATAGCTGCAAAAACAAGTGAAAGCTACCTAAAAATTACAATTTCCTAACCAAATCATGGGTATTCTTCCTAGATCAGGTTGAATAATATATTCTATCACCTAAGGAGTCACAAAAAGCGATAGCAACCGTACCAGCAGGCTCAAAAAAATTGGTTTGCGTTGAAGGCCTATTGGTGCTCATCATTACACGTGTCTTCCACACTCGAAGAGACCCGTCCTTGGAAACAGTGACGAGTAAACGCAGCATAGGAAGCCAAGAAATTGAAGTGATGGCCTGTGAACCCACTTGCGTACTGTAGTTGTAACAAGAGCAAAGAAACAGGAATAAGTTATCAAAGAGGTTACAGGAAGAAAAAAAAGTAGAAAATCCACACCACGACAGAGTCTCGAAAGCAACCAAAATTAACTTACATTCCAATCATATTAGGTCTTCCAGTTGATACATCCCAAGCTAAAAGGGTACCCCTCCAATCTCCAACAAAAATCCACTCCAATGCCGGATGAAAAGCAAAAGCGCTGGCACCAATAAGTTTAATAGTATTATCAACTGCAAGGACAACAAAGACATCCTGTAAGTGGTAATTCCTGCTCAAGATACCCCAAGAGAGAAGGACAGGAAAACAAGAAAATTGAGATTTATACTTACGTTGTAGTGTATAATGAACAGCATAGGTATGAATATTATAGGCACGTATCAAACCCTCTGCATATGCTACGTACTGAAAAGGCATGACATGGAATCAAATAAATTAAGCAAATCTGTAGCAAAATCAAATTTTTGATAACACAAGCACGTTCACAGCAAAGACATAGGATGGAAAACTTAAGGAGATGTTGTAAGTACAAAGACAGGAAGTCGGGGATGGCAGGCAATGTTCACAATTGGTTTCTTCAAGTCTGGCTTAACTTTTGTAGGAGCTATTCCACCTTCAACAGTTCCAACAACTTGAAGAAAGAAAGAAAGGTGTCAGAAGAGAAACAACAACACCTACTTGTAGAATCTAATAAAGAAGTTGTAAATAGATAGCCACCTGTCACACTCATTCTTTTTGGGAATCGGAAAAACACAACAGGTAGGAAAGGCGTCAATGCAAGATGAACTTCCGTCTCAGAGGAAATGTGCTCATTTTTCTTCTCGGGTGAGTGCAAGACACAAGTTTGCTCCGTTTCAAAATCACAAGACCTAATTGTGCAATCCTAAAAAAAATCCAACAAAGAGAGAGTTCAAGGTATGATTCAAAATTCAATACAAGTTAAAAACAGGTTTGGAGGAAAGACCTCGAGAATGGCAATCACGGCATTGCTGCTGGTAGGACTATACGCCATTTTAACAACAGGAGATCCAATGTCGAAGGAAGCGATCTTACAGCCCGTTAACGCATCAAATTCTGCAAACGGAAATAGATTCTAGAGAAAATCACACTCCAACTCAACCAGGGCAGAAAATGTGAAGAATGATTCACCCATAATATGAGAGCCAACGGCGACGGCGATGATGGCCTGCGACGGATGAAAAACGGCGGCATGAGGTTGCAGCGGCTTGCTGACACCGTGGCGCAAATCCAGATGATGCAACGTCGCCCACTCCATAGCTGCACGAGTTTCCTGAAACCAAAGCGAGACAAGAAAATCGTGTGGATGAATCTCCGCGAATACACAAAGAATAGTGATCGGATCTAAAAGAGGAAATTCGGGATGGCATCTACTGTTTACCTCAAATTCACGAGTCCGAGAGAAACAAAAACAGAGTGCGATGAACCAGTCGTTGCAAAGGAAGGAAGATGAAGAACCGGGTCGGTCTGTTCGGATCTTTATTTCCGGGTCGATTTAACAGGCAAATACTTAATACTGGAGAAAATAGTCCAAGAGCCTTAATGGGCCAGTATTTTTTTGCTCTTTTGTTTTTTTGTTATACTAGTGTCAACTGTCAAGACCCGTGCGTTGCACGGGATAAATTTAAATTTAGTTTTTGTTGTTGTTAACAATTATTTAATACTAGTATTATCACCCGTGCTATGCACGGATATATTTATTTTTATTTAAATTAGTTTTTTCATAAACAATGTAATAGTACTGTGTAATTTTAAAATTTATATTATATCAGCAAAACCAACAAAAACATGCACATGAAGGCTGAATTCAAAGAAAGGTTTTTGGTTAAAAATATATGGTTATATTTAGTAGATTCGAAAACGAAGAAAAAAATTTGAAAATAAAATATCTTTTATTTATTTTGTAAAGCTATTAATGGTAAAATAATTTTAAATAGAACAATAAAATGGAGATAAATAAAGGGAAAAAATGTCAATTGAATATTTTCGAAACGAAGGTTTTGATAAATTGTTTTATCTATAGCACATAAGTGGATCAATATAAAAACCAAATAAAACACGTTTCGTACTTTACTTTCATCTCAGTCACCAATTTTTTTAGAAGCAACCAAAGGGGATCTCTTTTCTTTTGGCGTCATTTTTGTTTCTTTAAAAAATACATTGTATTTGAAAGCATAAGATCAAATAGTTTAACTAAGCCCATAATATAATTAAGTTAAAAGCCCAATATATAATTGACTAAGAAGCCCAATTACATGTAAAAGTTGGAACCAAACTTGAGACATTACAAAAAACGGAGCCCAAAGCAAGTAGGTATTTCATCATCCATAGGCAAATCCAAGGTTGCCTTGAGTGAAATTGTAATCACAGTGAAAATTAGAAGAGATGGCTGGAGAACCGAGGTTGATGGAAATCGATCTAGAAGAAATCCAATTTTGCATCATCATTGACGCCGTGGCTGGGTTTAAGCTCGGAGGCTCGAGATTTGTTCTTAATTTGTTTGTCGATGTCCATTTCCAAGGTGTCCACCGATTTTTGAGCTTTTTTATGCATTTTTGCTTATTCTTAGTGCGATTCATATTTAATTTTGACAAATGTATGTTTCTGTTCCATTTTGAGGAACCCATGAGCTAATAATTTTGAGGAAGACCGCCGATTCCAAAGCGTAACCTTTCGACATCCACTTTGATTTGTTTTTTTTTTTGAAAGAGATCCACTTTGATTTGTTGGTAACACATCCTTTATCTTATAATGACAAAGTTGTTGTATCTATAATATGAATAAATTTGTTTTGTGAAAAAAGAAGTAGCATATGAAAGTATTGAGGCGACAATTCCTCGAAAAAGTGAGGATTTTGAAATGCAAACTCTATTGTATGAGTCTCAAAATTTATGGAAAATTGGGAAGGTGATGCGTATGAAAGTAATTGTAAAAGTAATTGGAAAAAATAAATAATACATATTTATTAATATGTGTTGATAATTATGAAATGATATATGTAAATGGTGAATGCTAAATGATAATTGTACTTCAGTATGAAAACTTTTGTCTAGTGAAGGTTTAAATTTTGTTGTTTTTTTTCATGTTAGTGTATAGCTATTTGTTTTCTGGTTAATATAAAGCGTTTCTTAATCCTGTTGGTAATTATCTGTGGCAGGGAGTTTGCTTATGGGTGAAGAGGTTATGATTGGTACATGAGCATGATGGATACTACTAAGATGTGGTTGATGCTCTATAGCTTTGATATTTTAACTCCAAGTTTCTCCGTTCAATGCTTAAGGTACCAGTCACTCCTTAGTCTTGTTTATGAAAGTAGGCAATAATGCATTGGGATGTGAATTTACAAAATTAGCATATAGAGTTTGACATTAGTAAGCATTAAAGTTGTATAAACATAAAAAAGAAAAACCAATATCCATAATCCAGGAAACGTGATACTTTCTAAGATAACATAGTGAACAATAAAACACAGCTACACGGTGAAAATTACCTGAAAAGTAAAAGTTATATAAGTTAAAAAATAGTGGACACAAATGTAGATTGCATAAATACGTATTAATCTATAACTGTATGATGTGAACTAATATATACGTGAATAAAAAAATGTAGAGAAAAGTATATCGTACCTGATTATGCTTCATTGTGTTTCTGATTTTTTGGAATATCTCTTTAAAAACAACATTAGTTGTTTTTGTATCCCTTTTTCCATCCTCATTAACAATTAGGATCTTCAGACCTTTTCTACTTCTGACTCTTGACACGGCAACGTATAATTGACCATGCGTAAAAATAGGTCTTGGCAAATAGATTCCAACATGAGATAAACTCTTACCTTGGCTCTTGTTAATTGTCATTCCAAAGCAAGGAGATATGGGAAATTG
>OVAY01002028.1:0-21714 GCA_900406395.1 Kernera saxatilis | reverse complement strand
CTCTAAATTGAGAATCGATTCTCATTCTCTCTCATCATTTATTTTAATTTTCTTTTTTTTTAAAAAATAAAAAATCCTATGAGAACTCCTTGATGGAGATGCTCTAAGTGATACGTTTGGAGTATTATCGAGCTTGATTTTTTTGTAAAAAAGACTACGAATATTGATTTTCGATATCCTAAATTACTTTATCTATCATAGTTGATTAAAAGTTGATGAATTATTTGTACAGTGACGTGTTTAAGTCCCTAAGCTGAATAATCGCATTAGTGAATTAATAAACTATTTTCCGTACATATATAATAAAGTAAATATTTCACCAATAATTGAAATTGAATCTGAATCTCAACTAACTTATAATATAGTTAAAGTCAGATCTTACATGTCTAGGGCTTTCTGGACGTCAGATTTTGTGTCCTCTCGCAATCGAGCACCATCATCTATGACTATGCCCGCAAATTGCAATTTATAAATAGAATCTACAACTATTAAAAAAAATTTGAAGTGTCAAAAAAAAAACTATTAATTTTTTTTTGTTAAATGTATGCAAGTAAAAACTCAAAGCCGACAATGTATAGTCGATTATTATTTTATTTTTTTGATAATGATGTATCGTCAAGCAGTTTATTATGGTTTTACATATATATATTTTATAAATTTTAATATTATGTTTCTTAGATGTATACAGTATAATTAAATATCCATGATTTGTCTCCTCTTACAAACGCAAGAAGGATATTAAGGGACAAATGTGAGTCAACTTTGCCTTTTGGAGGAGACTTTAGCCATTGTCAGTTTGTCACTCTATCTTAATCTCAGAGGCTAAGGCTTTGATTTGGCCTTAAGTACACTTATATAGCTATAAGTTCTATTCATTATACAAATTCTCTGGTTTTTGATTTTTTTTCTCCAAATAAAATCAAACTATTTATATAACGAATATAAGAGACCGAAATTAATAATTTCAATGATGTCATAAACGAGGTTATAGTTTTAGTTTCAAGCATCTACAAAATCATCACTAATATATATTTCTTTGATAAACTCCATTTTTCTATGTTTAAAGCAATCTAAAAGCATAATCGTATTTAAGTTACGAAAACTAGATGTCGTACAAAACTTATGCGCTAAAGTGAGAAATGCGGAGAAGAGAAACCGGAGAGATGAACACAAATACTGATTGTCTCATATTCTTTTTTGGAAACTTACAAAAAATTGTGGTACCAATTTCCGAATTAATATCCCCACCACGTAAAAGTATATATAAATCGTTTACCGAAAAAAAAAAAAAAAAAGTATATATAAATATAGCCCTACCAAAACGAATAGCCTCACATGGTTTGTTAGAAATTTTCGAAAATGCCTAATCTTTAACACTTATTTGATGGATAAATTTGCTTGATGGCTATTCGATTGGTTAAACCAAGTGATATTTCATATTACTCAACATGTTCTTGTATGTAGAATTGAAGTATACTGGCGAAAACAAAATACTATATATATATAATCATCTCTACGTTTTCTAGTATATTTTGGATTATCCCATAAGTTTACGAGCTATTACAATTAAAAAAAAAAACAACTTTAATGCATAAACATCTACCTCTGAACAAATGTGCGGTAAATCTAAACATCTACATGTTTTTATGGTATGCTTGGTATTATTCCATAACTTTAATTACCATAATTCTATAACATTTGGATTGAATAAAATTTACTAAAAAAGTGTCATATTTTTTGAAAAAAAAGGATCTATTTGAATCTATCTTAGTACTTAATTTTTAAGACTTTGATTTAGTTTGGATATTTTATCTACTACACAAAAACACAGTATACCATAAAGACAAGTATATGTATTTTCTTACGTAATGTATAATATAATGATTATTTGAAAAAGTCGTGGTTAGCATAAATTACAAAAAAGCAATAATAATAATATAATGAATTGTAATAAGTTTGAAACGAACATGCATCCAACCATAGATGTTAATAAAATAGGTAATTGGCTATTATAAATAAGTAAAATAGGTAATTGGTTATTATAAATTCAGGTTACATCCGTTTCAATGTCTATATATATATCTTCGTCAATAATTTACAGCATATGATTACGCAACTCATTGCGTACATATTGCTTAGATGAATCACTGAGTACGTGCAATTTAATATATAAACACGAATTTAACCGAAATCGAGCTTGCGTTTAAACTCAGTTCTGAATACATTAACCCAAAATAACATAAATTCTAGTCAGATATGAACTAGTCAAATCGTGTTGGTTTCGTGATGAGAGTGATTATATATATCACTGAAGATACAATGACATTTCTCAATAAGCTAATTTAGGTTTAATTATCCTAAAAATATTGCTTTTGTAGACTTCAGAACTTAGGATAACTGTTGTATTCTGTTAAAAATAAAAAGAAAATGCTTCTATTCAAATTATAAAAAAAATGTTTTGTTTAATTATTCTGTTAAAAATAAAAAAAAAATGCTTCTATTCAAATTATAAAATAGAGTTTAATTATTCTATTTTTGTTATTTTTTTGGGAAACTTTTGATTTTTTAACTCTCATCTAATCTATATACGATTGTATTTGAATATATAATAATCTTAAACTAGTAAGGTTTTCGGTATTTTATATTTTAGAAATTATATATATTATAAAAGTTTAAAAATACTAAAAAAAATGTGAATAATTCATTAACATTTAAGTCCCGCCTAGGCCCCGATTAATCCGGTTAGGTCCCTATCGAACGCCTAACATCCGTCTAGCAATTTTTTTAACATTACTTCAAACCATCATCCTTCACACATTTTTTTAATCTATTTACTCATTCCGCATATTTTTCGCCTAAAAAGGGTTATATTCCAGCATATAATTTAAACGAAACCAAAAAGATGTAGTGTTCAATATGGTTCAACAAAAAAAGCTACTGTTTTTATATTTCTCTCACTGATGCATTTGGTTGTTCATGACCATTTTCTAGAGTTCTTATATAAGTACTTTATGGAAAAAACCGTACAACTCAATAACATATATATACATTACTTAATCAACTTGTTTAGAATTTTATCACACAGCCAAACTATATATTTTTAACGTGTTGGATATTACACATTTTAATAATCCAGAAAATGTATCGGTGGTAGATGGTTTGCCATGTGTAATAGCTTTTTATTAACTTTTAACTAATCTTTATCACTGCTTTTGTATTGGTTCTACGACTCGGTCGATCAAGAACCACTCAGAATCTACTTTTACATATATACGTTTCGATCTCACTTTATATCCACTTTAAATCCGAATATATGTATCCGTGTTATGTGTGTGCACGGTGTGAGTATTGACTCAATATTAGGTAATTTGGTGGACAGAGAGAAAGTCGAAACTATGAAATTTGCCTATTATTAGTATAGGCTCATTGGACGGTTGATGTTATTTCACTTTTTTCCTCACATGCTATATCTTAATCTTATCTTCAAGTGTTCTACTCTTTATTCATTTCCCATTTTACAATTAGATTTTTTTTTCTTGGGGAATCAATGAGTGTAGAGGAGATACGTTAATTTAAATCCACTGGTAAAAATGGTTTGCCTAATGCAACGAAGGTTTTCAATAATTCTAATTTTATCAATGATTCTTCGAATATCTAAGAAAATAGTTTTCTTTCAAAATCGTTGAATCATCGAAACGGCTATCAAAAATAAAGACGGTAACGAAAGAAATCTTAATTTTATTAATCAAATCATAAAATGCAGAAAGATCTAGACATAAAATACCTATTTACAAGAAAGCTCAAAAGCCCTAAAAACCATAAAATTCTTATGATAATCTTAATTAATAGATAAATAAGAGATACAATGGTAAAAGATACGCTGCATCATTATCACATTTACATTGCCTCGATTAGAAAACAAATTCAAATACACATTGGTACCATTAAAAATATTATTTCAATAATATTAATAATTTTGTTAGATCTTGAAGTTCAAAACTCTTGTTCTCACAGAAAGAGGAATCCTGACATTGTGAGCTCCATTGTCGGTCCAAGTCATGCTCCCAAATTGATAATCCGTATTCACTCTATGAGTCGTGGAGACTTTCACCGTAAATGTAATCTTGTTAGTGTTGGAACCGAACTCAAGAGTCTCAGGACTCACCTGCAGGTTAATACCTTGAGGCGGTTCTATCACTGCTTTGTAAACCGAACCAACGGGTCCTACATTGGTCACGGTTCTAGTTATGGTGATCTCTTCACTAAGATATGGGATGGTAATGGACGGCAAGTTGACATTAAGCATGGATGGAGTTGGAGAAGGGCAAGTGTAGATTTTGCCAAGTAGTCTTGAGATGGATTTATTGTCGTAGCCTGCAGAGCACAAGTACTGAACATATTCATTGTAGCCCATGTCGTAGACAAGTCCCGGGTCCGCTACTTTCCCCGGGTTTACGAGGCCGCCTCCGTAGTCAAACGGGTCGGCGAGTTTGCGTGGAGAACCCTCGGCTGCAATAGGCTCTCCCGATGGGTCGGTTTGCAACGCTGCAATAATTAATCAGTCATTGGGCTAGTATGTTTCTTGGGAAGCAAGAAATAACTATGACGCTACTTGGGTAGCAAGAAACAAATATTTTTGTGTGAATAAGAGAATATGTATGTTTACCGGTTGTAACAAGCGCCGATCGGATCGCGGCAGGAGACCAGTCAGGGCGTTTTTGTCTAAGAAGTGCGACTATTCCTGACACGACAGGTGTAGCCATCGATGTTCCCGACATGAATTCATATCCTGTCCCTGATGGTACGGCTGCAAGTACACCTGAACCTGGTGCTGCTATATCCGGCTGTACGTAAAACAACAAGCAAATTTCAGGAATGTGCAGGAGATAGTGAATTGGGACCTTGAGAATGGCAGGAGATAGTGAATAAGGAGTTTATAACTTCACCTTGAGAATGGCAGGAGATAGTGAATTGGGACCTCTAGACGAAAATTTTGCGACCTTAGTCGCTGAAGGTCGGCCAACGAATGTCTTGGTTGGGCTGATCTTAGCTTTTGGCAATCTGCGGAATCGTTAAAGTAAAAAATCTTTATTACATCAAAAGAATTCGTAATTGGATTACAAAGAGAGAAATGTGAAGGAAGAGAAACTTACGTGGTTGTTTGGATATACAACAAGATGTCCATCCCAAGTTCATAGTCCACGAAGGCACAAGCGATATCCGCGCTACCCGGTTCGACACTATCGGTTGGCTGCGACGCAATAATGACGCCAGCTGCGCCTTTTGATTGCGCATATACCGCAAAATCGTCTGTAAATTTTTCTGTTTGGAAGAAAAACAAGATTTTTCCCTTAGCTTTACCGGCTTGAAAATCCTCTTTTGTCAGGTCGTCGAAGTAAAGAAGATCGGTGAATCCGACTTCTTTTCCAGTGTATAGACCTTCTTGACCCTGAGAATGAGATCCCACAAAAAAAGAGTTGAATGAACGGGCAGAGTTTGTTTGTATCACAAGCAACCAAATACGTACCAGTAAAGTTATATTGTTTCCAAGAGTGATGGGCGTGAAGAACTCTCGGTCCATGGTTGTAGCAGCGACGGTTATGATCCACGGAGCAACGTTAGAGATCGTTTGAGTATGGGGACCATCGTTCCCTCCCGCGCACACCACGGGGATTCCCTTCAAAACGGCGTGGAAAGCAGCGATAGCGAAGTCACTCCTATCAACCTCGAAATCTAGCGGTACTTCGGATCCGAGTGAGAGCGATAGTACATCGACGCCATCACGTATGGCGTGATCCATGGCCTTTATGATATCCGGTGTAAAACACTCCTCGTTGTTCCAGCACACTTTGTAAGCGGCTACACGGGCCCGCGGGGCACTGCCTCTCGCGGTTCCCTGAGCTAGACCGAGAAAATTAACGTCTTGGACGAAAGAACCCGCGGCAGTCGATGCACAATGGGTTCCGTGGCCGACTTTGTCCAAAGGGGACATGACCTCATCTTTCTCGGCCGCGTTGAAGTTTCCATTGTACTTATTGAGTAGACCCTTTGCGTAGTATGTAGCTCCGATCAACTTTCTGTTGCAGCGCGATGCGTTGAACCCTTCTCCTGAAACACACTGTCCCTTCCAACGTGCCGGGATCGGTCCAAGACCTTTGTCATTGAATGACTCTGACCCTGGCCATATCCCTGAGTCCAATATTCCCACGATTGCTTCACTTCCCATATCGGTTTCATGGAGGAGACCGGTTGGAGCGGTTGGAGTGAGTCCCAAGTAATCATTAACCCTTGTCGTTTTCAGCTTCATACTCTTGCTTCTCGTTACATGAACAACATGCGGATGTTCTGTTCCAAATCCGAAACAGAAAAGAGTGTTAATTTGTAACATTTCCGAGTTTGCCCTAATGCTTTTGCTACACGTTTTATCAAAGAGAACAGTTTTATATTTACCAGAGAGTTCCCTTGCTTGAGATGATGTGAGTTTCGCTGAAAAGCCTGAGAAACCATGTCTGTAACTATAAATCATAGACTCACGGGAAGCTTCTTTGCTGCATTATCAGTCAAAACATTCAAATTCAAAAAACCAATTTTTTAGCGCAATCTTCGGAAACCATATGACAATGCTCATGATTCATTACCTTCCAAGAAGTGGTCCGAGAATATCATGATGTGATTCAGTAACTAGATTAGGATCATCATGTTGCCTCTCACCCAAATGCACCGTGTAAATCTAAATATAACATCACCGATGGAAAATTCAACTAGCGAAATTCTTTGCAAATAGCGAAATTCTTCGAAAAATCGATCATTTATAACGTACCTGGCTTTCCTCGTTGGCAGCAGAAATTAAGGCTATCTGCAAGATACATACTAAACCTATGAACACAACTACAATATGCTTCCTATTATTTGATACAATCAGAGAAGACAACTCCATTTTTTTTCTGGGTTTTAAGAGATGTTGTTGAGGCTGATTCTTTTTCCTAAAAGAATCTTTCAAGAATATTAGGGTTCTTATTCTTGAATCTCCTCAACAATGTCCTCTCTGATTGCATCCCAGAAGCATAAGATGATTGTGTTCAAGTCATCTCGTATTTAAATTAAAGGATTTGGTTAAGAATGTTAAGAGTTTTTTTTAGCTTACAACGAAGATAGGCCATTACACGAGAGCTAAATGTTAATTTGGGACTAGTCTCGGTTTATGGTTTAGGACAAAAACGGATTTGTTTCTTTTTACATAATTATCGGTGTAGAATTAAAACTTAAAACTGTTGTTTCATGATCTGTCAAAAGCATGATAAGATGAATGTAACCGACTAACCGGGGTATTTTTTTAGGTTACATTTAGGTTTGTAAATAGTAAGTTCAAAAAAATTTAATTAAAAAGATTATTTGATCTTGAGGAATAATTGCCTCCGAGCTATTTTGTTATAAATATTCAAGAAAACACTAAACATTTAGCAGCGAAACTGCACGTGAAATGCTTAGTCATCGAAGTCATGAGGGTTGAATATCTATAATATAGGAAAGGTGTTAGATTTGCAATAGGGAAAAAAAAAAAAAAAAAAAGTTGTATGGTCACGAAAATACCCAAAAGGTGCAAAATGAGTTTTATTGGTTTAGTCGGATTACTTCATTTTGTGTGGAAAATAAGATAGATCCACATCAAATTAATTAAATGTGTGAAAATCATGAGTTTGTAGTAAATTACATGTCACATTTTAGGTCAAATCATAATTTTGCATTTAAGATTTCCTGACCGTTTAATTGAAATTCGCATTGGAATCGTATAATATTTTATACCAAAAATACAATTCACAATCTAGGTCAAATCATAATTGTATTCCTACCAAAAATATACAATTCCCTTTTTTTGGTCAGTCTCCAACTTGAAATAAAATTAAGTAACCGGTAACCTTGTTTACAAAAGAGAACTATACCGGAGTAACATTGTTTACAAAAGAAAAAAAAGAAAAAAAAAAACATTAATTAGCCGATAAGGAAAGACTTCTCCATAGATTCTCATCAAAATCACTTTTTCATCTCGTGCTTAGTGCCATCTGATTCTTGTGAAATCTCATTTCCGAGATCCGTCGTTCTTGCAAAAAAGTTTCAGAATATCTAAAAAAAAAAGTCAGTTCTTAGTTTTTTTGCGCAATTTTTTGTAGTATCATATATACCTCATGCGATGCCGAGCATTCTGCTATTGCGTGGTCTACAATGTATGGTGGATCCCGATCCAAACCTTGAAGGGGTTTTTTATTTTATTATTGTTTATGGCTTTCTAGATAAACCATAGATCTCATATCTTTCCTCCATCGATTCTCCATACCCTAATCCTAACGGAGTAGGTTGTTTCAGGTTCTGGTGCGAATGAAAAATTCATGGCTAATTACGGTTTTGTTTCTTGGCATTATATAATTAATTACATTTTTTTAACAATACATCAATTGGATTTTTTGGTTCAATCCGAAACCATTCGCAAAGAAACAATGAAAATGATTCATCCAAATCAATTTGTTTTAGGGAAGCTGATTGCTTTATATTAGAGTGAGGAGTCAAAAGATAACTCCTTTTTGGTAACTTCTGTTCTTTTAAAGTATCATCCAGGTTTTAACGTTTTATGTGTCGGCTTTGAGCAATATGCTTTCTTCTCGCAAAAAGCATAAGGTAACCGTAACCATGACGTCCTTAATGGCAAGATGTTTCATTGTGGGGTTTTTAATCTTATGCAGAAATCAGAATAATACTCGTGCAGCTGCATCTGGAATCATCACAGCAAAACTGCGATAAAAGTTGATGTCGCATCAGTGATTATGTGTGCTCGGTAAAGGGGAGCTTCTCTGGGAAGGGAAACTGAGGAATAAACATCGAAAACATTGGATATTTCTTCCAAACAAGGAGTTTTGACAAGGTCAAGCAAAGGATCCATATATATGTATATGGTAAATCAAATTGTGTGCTATATAACAGTTTTCTCATCATGGTGTAAAAATCACATCCTCTGATGGGTAAGGAAGAAAGAAACATCACATCCTCTGATGTAAACAAAAACAGCATGTAAAGCTGCTGCTTTTGTCAGAATTCAGATGAAATGAGTAATGTAGAAGATGATGAGGTAATCTGATCAGGTCACTGCGTATAGGACTCGGATGACTCTGTTTGGGTATGGCCAAAAAATAAGGTAAAAAAATCTGCTTAATGTTTAGCTCGAGTTCATACTATTGTTTTTGGTAGGTTTTGTGAGGTCTGTCAGGTAAAGTTCTTAAATAGTTTGTTTGCTGTTATAATTATTCTTCAACATTGACTCTAAACTGTTAATCCTCTGGCAAACTAATTGGATGGAATGGTTAAAAAGAAAAAAGAAAAAAAAATCCCAAATTAAGCATATAATAAGTCAAAGTAAGTATATGGTCTTTCATTTCCTTTTTTTTCCTTCTAAAATGGTAATTTGTTTATTTCTTAACTGTGTTTTGTCTATTTTTAGAATCTAGTTAATTAGCTGTATAGTTTCAGCGTTTCTTATATCCCTTTTAAATATGAGAATCAGAAGACATTGTCCAAGCAACTTGTGACGCAATCAGAGAATCATTGTTGAGGGGGCAAGGTTGTGATTACCTCTTCACATATCTTTAAACCCCCAGAAAAATGAGGTACTCTTTTCTGATTGCAGATACAAGTTCTAAGGCGTGTCCTCTAGTCATCAGTCTCGTGTTAATCCTCAACGGAGTGATTAGCTTTGCAGCACAAATCAATGGCTTGAACAAGGTATGTAGCGTTTGTCCGCACGCTTATCTTTTGAGTAATGATGTTAGAGGCATATGAACAATGTTTTTCCGTTTTCCGATAATCCCAGATTCACATTGTGCACTTGGGAGCAAAGCAACATGATACCCCTGAGCTGGTTACTAAATCACATTACCAAATTCTTGAACCAATTCTTGGAAGGTACTAATATTGTTATTTTCTACAAATTTTCGTTGTTAGCGAAACTATTGAGAGTTCTTATGATACTAGGAGCAAAAACTGAGTGTATACTCATTTTATTCATTTATATTTCGTGCTATAGCAAAGAAGCTGCCCAGAATTCTATAGTATACAGTTACAAGCATGGTTTTTCCGGCTTTGCAGCAAAACTTACCACCTCCCAAGCAAAGAGCCTTTCAGGTATATACTTAAATGTTCATTGACTTTATACCATTGTCTGTCCATTAAACTCAAAAAGAAATTATATTCATAGCACTGTCGAATTTGTTTTCTATCAGCGCATCCAGAGGTTCTTTGTGTTATACCAAGTAGGATACTGAGGTTGAAAACAACAAGGACATTCGATTACTTAGGACTCTCGCCTAGTTCTCCAAAGGGTCTCCTACATGATACCCGCTTGGGTAGTGAAGCTATAATTGGCGTTATAGACTCAGGGATATGGCCAGAGTCACAGTCATTCAATGACACAGGTCTAGGACCGGTCCCGAAGCGTTGGAAGGGAAAATGTGTGTCTGGAGATGGATTTGACGCCAATAAACATTGCAACAAAAAGCTTATAGGAGCCGAGTTCTTCTTCGATGGTCTTGCTGGGCAATACGATTTCAGTGCAGAAGATGAGAGTAGGTCCTCAAGAGATGCTATAGGCCATGGGACACACGTGGCTGCAATCGCTGCTGGCTCTTTTGTGGCAAACGCGAGCTACAATGGGCTTGGTGGAGGAGCCGCTAGAGGCGCGGCTCCTCATGCACGCATAGCTGTGTACAAGGCGTGTTGGGGAAGTGTTGGATGTGTTACACCCGATGTACTTAAAGCAATGGATCATAGTATACGTGATGGTGTTGATGTTATATCGATTTCGATTGGTACTGATGCGCCCGCAAGCTTCGATATTGATCAGAGCGATATTGCGTTCGGTTCATTCCAAGCTGTGATGAAAGGCATTCCCGTTGTTTGTGCTGCTGGAAACGAAGGACCTAACGCTCTAACTGTTGATAATGTTGCTCCATGGATCATAACCGTGGCTGCTACTTCCATGGACCGTGCCTTCCCAATATCCATCACTCTTGGAAACAATCTAACAATCCTCGTATGACCCTTTTCTCCTGGTTTAGATTTTATTTTTACTATATGATTCTTTTTTATTTTTACTATGATTTGTGACACAAGGCTTGTGGTGCAACTTGCGTTCAAAGACTCAGATGGCTCATAGACTTAGACTTTGATTGAGTTTTTCCAAATTTGTGATTCTTTCTTCTTTGGGACTGTTTCAGGGTGAAGGTTTAAACACATTACCAGAAGTTGGATTTAGTGATCTTGTATTATCGGATGAACTATTCGACAGCTCTATCGCACAGGGGCTAACTAAAGGGAAAATCGTGCTTGCGTTTACGCCAAACAATGAAGCGATAAAGAAGGCGCAAAGTATAGTGAAGGCTGGATGTGCTGGCATTATCTATGCACAATCTGTCATTGATCCTACGATTTGTGGTGGCTTCAATTTTCCTTGCGCCGTGGTTGATTACGAATTCGGAACTGACATTTTATACTATATCCAGACCACCGAGTAATATATAAATCTTCACCACATTTCTTATAACCATCATTTTTCTCTTCTATTTTTCTGTTTTTATGACATTTGTGAGGTTTTGAATTTTTGCAGTGTGCCAATAGCAAAAATAAGTACTTCCAAGACACTCATTGGCCGGCCTATTGCATCTAGAGTGGCTCGTTTCTCTTGTAGGGGACCTAATTCAGTTTCTCCAGCCATTCTCAAGGTTTGTGTAGTAATTTAACTCTTTTTTTGTTGTTTCTTCAAAGACATTGATCCAAGTGTTGATCGAATTTGGGACTATGCTGGATAATAATGCAGCCAGACATAGCAGCACCGGGTGTTAACATTCTTTCTGCAGTATCTGGTGTGTATAAGTTCATGTCGGGAACATCAATGGCGACTCCTGTTGTGTCGGGAATCGTTGGGCTACTCAGACAAACCCGCCCTGACTGGTCTCCTGCTGCAATCCGATCCGCTCTTGTCACAACAGGTTCTTACTCTGAAACCTTGCTAAAAAAAATGACCATGCTAAAAGTAGAGTTTGTTCAGTAATCCACGCACTAAATATCTTTAGTTTCTCTTGAAATGAAGCTTGGAGGACCGATCCATTTGGAGAGCCTATATTTTCAGAGGGATCAACACGTAAACTTGCTGACCCATTTGACTATGGAGGAGGCCTGATCAACCCGGAGAAAGTAACAGACCCGGGACTCGTCTACGACATGGGCTTCGACGACTATGTTCATTACTTATGTTCTGCGGATTATGATGACGCATCCATTTCAAAACTAGTTGGCAAACCTCACAAATGCCTTTGGCCAAAGCCATCGATGCTCGATTTCAACATGCCTTCTATCACAATCCCAAGTCTCACTGGAGAGGTCACTGTGACTAGAACCGTAACGAATGTTGGAGCGGCCGGTTCGGTTTACAGGCCCATTGTCGAACCTCCTTTTGGTATAGAGCTTGAGGTGAATCCGAAGACTCTTGTTTTCGGTTCCAACACTACGAGGATTAAGTTTAGTGTGAGAGCGAAAACGAATCATAAAGTGAACAGTGATTTTTATTTTGGGAGCTTGTGTTGGACCGATGGAGTTCACAACGTTACTATTCCTGTTTCCGTAAGAACAAAGATCTTGAGGAATTACGTTTGATCATTCTTCACTTGTATAAGTATAGTATTTTGTTGGGTAATGATTCATTCTTGATCTTGAGATTCTTTGATGAGTAAATCAGATTATTTTGTTTTCACATATATCGAAATATAGCCCATGCATATAAATCGAGTATTCATATAAAGAGGTTTTATATCTAAACGAATACAATAAATGCAAATATTCAACGTAATTTTCCATCTATATTAAAAGGTTGATAACTTGATATATATTTTTTTTAAATCAAAGATATGGATTCAGTTAAAATTATTTAGAATGTGCAACTTTAGTAACCGAATAGAAACTCAAACCAAATTCAACATATGAACTAAAAGGTTTGTATATATCATTTAAAACCAAAGACAACTATGGATTAACTTAAAATTATTTGGAATGTATAATGCAGTAAGTTTTGTAGTCCACATTTCACTATATTTCCATCTTTATTGATAGGAGTAATTTTTGGTTAGTCGAAACGACTATTAATTACACCTACANTAGTCGAAACGACTATTAATTACACCTACAATTTCCTGGTCAAATATATCATTTAAAACCAAAGACAAATATGGATTAACTTCAAATTATTTGGAATGTATAATGCAGTAAGTTTTGTAGTCAACATTTCACTATATTTCCATCTTTATTAATAAGAATAAATTTTGGTTAGTCAAAACTACTATTAACTACACCTACTATTTCCTGGTCAAATATATCATTTAAAACCAAAGACAAATATGGATTAACTTAAAATTATTGGGAATGTATAACGCATTAATTTTTTTTTTGGGGTCAAATTAACACAGTAAGTTTTGTAGTCCACATTTCACTATATTTCCATTTTTATTGATAGGAATAATTTTTGGTTAGTAAAAAACTACTATTAATTACACCTACTATTCCCTGGTCAAACTATCACCTATATTAGACTATAAAAAGCGATGAAGAGTAGCTTCAATTTCACCACTAAAAGCAAAAAAAAAAACCATTTACTTGAAGAATGAAGAGCATTTCCGTTAAGCTTATGATATTGATTTGTCTTCTTGTCCTGGTGTATCGTAAGTATACTTTCTTTTCATTATGTAGTTTATACATTGAAACATATATGAATATATTGTTAGAAAATCCAGGAATGGAAACTAATCTTATAATCATTTTGCTTTTATGAAAATCCATGTTGAACTAACAACATTATATACATATGAAGGACAAGACCTTACGGAAGCCAAGCGTAACGGTCCTCCTCCTGAGTTTCAAACAGTGGATACAAACAAAGTCGATGTGAATGATCAAGATCTAACGGAGATACAGTACTGTTACATTTCTCCTAACTGCAAAAAGATACGGTGTGGAGGCATATGGAAAGAGGCGATATGCATAGATTCGATATGTAGGTGTCCCAGTAATGTATAATTATATAGTTTGGTATGTATTCGAAATACATTGAATCACGGAATTAAATTACGGAGAGTAATAAAAACAAAACTCATATGTATTTCCATAGATATCTGATTTCTTCTACGTAAATTCTATTTTCAAATCTTTCTTTTTTTTTAGTCGTTTATAACTCACATGCATATTTTTAAAATTTATACTACATTATAACATGATAGTAGCACCAGAGCCCGTCCTTCTCCAAAGCAGAGGAAGTTTCGGCTTCCAGCCTCATTTATAATAAGTATTTCATCGGCTCTCAACATTAAGAAAAGTGGCATTAGTCTGGTATTTTAGTGGACAGCTTCTAACGTAGTGATTCAAACTCTAGAGTATTTCAAAACCCATGGTTCGTTATCCAACTCGAGAGAAAAGAGTTTCCAAATGAAAATTCAGCAAATCTGACTCTAGAATTTCGTACCAGATTGTATGCATGAGAGTTATGAGTTAAATAAAAAGAGAAAAAAATGATACGGTGTAAGCAGGATTCGTCCAACAAATTAAAGAAATCTGGCAACTCAAGATGTGGCATCATCTATATCAACTCAGAGCATTCCCTCTCGAAAATAATGGCATGATACTCCACCTGATACAATGTTCTTCGTAGCATATATTAATCGAATATTTATATAAAGAGGTTTTATATCTAAACGAATACGATAAATGTAAATATTGAATGTAATATGTATATTAAAAGGTTTGATATATATATATAATACCAAAGATACGCATTAAGTTAAAATTATTTAAAATGTACAACTTCAGTAAACGAATACAAATTCAAATCAAATTCGACATATGTAAGGTTGGTATATATTAGGGGTGGGCGTTTTATCCGAACCCGAAAATCCNCAACTAGGGGTGGGCGTTTTATCCGAACCCGAAAATCCGAACCGAATCCGATCCGAAAAAATGATACCGAATCCGAACCCGAACCAACAAAATATCCGAATGGATCTTAACTCATGTATCTGAAAAACCGAACCCGAACCCGAACCAAACCGAAACCCGAATGAATATCCAAAATATCTGAAATATAATTATATTTTAAAAATATTAATTATATTTAGACTTATAATAAGTCAAATACCCAAAATTATAATTATAAAGTGAATTATTTTAATACAAAAATAACTGAAATACCAAAAAAATTGAAATATCCAAAAATACTTTGTTGTAATTGTCAAAATTTAACCAACCATTTTTTGTTTTTTGTTTGATGTTATGGATATCCGAACCCGAACCGAACCCGAATGGAACCGAACCGAATCCGACCCGAAAATAAAAAAAATACCCGAACGGGTTGTATATCCCTAAACCCGAATATCCGAAAACCCGAATTACCCGAACCGAACCCGAACTCCCACCCCTGGTATATATCATTTAAAACCAAAGACATGTGGATTAACTTATAATTATTTGGAACATATAATGGATTCACCATGTTAGTTTAGGTTAAGGATTGAGTCATTTCAAACACGGAATTATCAAATATTTGCTCTTGACTACTCGAAATGGTGTCACGCTTTAGAAAAATTAGAAAACCTAGTGAGTGGACTTCTCGGCGTCTACACTAATCTTGGGAAGATTAGTCGGACCTCGGCCCGGAACCTCTTGATTGATACACACACGAAAAAAAACATATAATATAATAAGCTTTTTTTGGAAGCTTTTTTTGGTCAAAAAACATATAATGCAATAATTTTGTAGTCCAAATTTCACTACATTTCCATATTTCTTGATAGTAACAATTATATTTATGGTTAGTCAAAACAACTATATATAACTTCACCTACAATTTCCTGGTCAAACTATTACCTAAATTAGACTATAAAAAGCGATGAAGAGTAGCTTCAATTTCAACATTGAATAAAGCAAAATAAAAACATTATTTCAAAAATGAATATCACTTCCTTTAAGCTAATGTTATTGGTTGCTCTTCTTGTCGTCGTGTATCGTAAGTATACTTTATTTTCATTATGTAGTTTATACATTGAACCATACATGAATATCTTGTTAGAAATTCCAGGAATGAAAATGTGTTCGTACAAAAAATGAGAAAAATAAACGATGGAAACTAATCTTATAAATCATTTTGTTTTTATGGCAATCCATGTTGAACTAACAACATTATATACATATGAAGGACAAGATCTTGCGGAAGCCAAGCGTAACAGTCCTCCTCCTGAGTTACAAACTGTGGATACAAACAAAGTCGATTTGAATGATCAAGATCTAGGGAACTGTAAAGTTTCTCGTGACTGCAGCAAGATACGTTGTGCAGACATATGGAATGGGGCGTTATGCATTAATGGAAAATGTACGTGTCCCAGTAATGCATAATTATAGAGTTCGAAATACATTGAATCATAAATTACGGGGAGTAATTAATAAAAAAAACTCATATGTATTTGCATAGACATATGATTTCTTCTACGTAAATTCTATGTTTTAATTTTTTTCTTTTTTTTAATCCATAACTCACACACCTATACTTTCAATTTTTTTACTACAATATGATGACATGAAAGTAGCACCAGAGCCGGTCCTGGCCATAAGCCGAGAACGTTTGGGCTTCCATCCTTAATTATTAATAAGTATTTTATCGGTCTTTAAAATTGAGAAAATGGCATTAGTCTAGTGGTTTAGTAGACAATTTCTAGTTTCTATGTTTGCAATCGTTTTGTTTTTGCATAACCACAACTAATTCGATATAATCATTTTAACATATTTCACGCAGATTAAAAAACTCTTAAAATATTCAAATTTATCTCTAATTAATATATCGTTAATCAAATGTATATGATTTAAATACATAGTTTCATAGTTTTAAATAAGAGATAAATAAATAAAAAACACATTAAAAGCGTAGAATAATATTTTGTTTAAACAAAAAAAGCCTCTAAAATAACATTCTTTACAAAATGGAAGGAGCATATAATACCCTAAAACAAATTCTTTAATTATCTATCTTTTTCTTTTAATGAAATTAAATAAATAAGGGGTTTAAATGGTGACATTGTGGAATGTGTGGAATTGTAGAATGTGTGGAATTGTGGAATGGAATTAGATGAATGTCACCATTTGCATAAGTTGAAGATTTTAGCTGAATTGAGAAATTTGAGGAACTAAAAAAAATAAAAAAAAAACAAAAAAATCAAGTGAACATGTAAAGAAAAAAACAATTAAATGAAATAATTGACAAAAGAATTAAAAAATCATGATATTTGATTTCATTATTAGAAGTATGTTAATAACTAAGTTTGTAAATGAAAAACAAAAAAAATTCGTTTTTATTTTTAAATAATATATAATGTTTATATTTTATGGTTTTTTTTAATATTTATGTTTGATAAAATTATTAAATATATTTATTTAAAATTCTACCAATAATCCACAAATAGTTTTTGCCATTACCAACTATTTTCCAAATTCTACAATTTCATATTTAACCGAATAGAATATTATTCATATTACTATTAATTTGTCAAAATAATTTTAGATAATTATATTTACTAATCTAATAGTTAATTAAACCATCAAAAATATATTTATTTTTTTATTTCATATATATTTTTAATTACTTTATTATTATTTATAATTATTTAACAATATAATTTTTTCAGTAATTCCACCAGATTCCTCAGTTACCATTTAAGTTTTTAGTTATTCCGCCAGATTCCGCAAAAAATCACATAAAAATTCTGCAAGATTCCACATTCAGCCAGATTCAGCCAAATTCCCCAGTTACCATTTACATCCAAGGTTTTCCGTTTTGGGGAAGCCCGTGAGAGAATCTCAGCCTCTCAGGCTTTAAACGGAAGGAAAGAAAAGCGGATGAGGTGGCGCTTTCCGACCAAAACGTCCCGCGTCCACTCCTCTCTTCTACTCATTCCACGTGTCGTTTTTTCAGTTGACCAGGATGAGCTAACTATTTATTAAAACCACAAACTACTTTGACAAAACTTCAAAAAATATATTAAATGATTATTATTATTATAATAACGGTGAAACTTTTGTTTATGGGACAAAATATTTTAATCTCCCAGATTATTTATTTCGTCTTTCCTATCAATTTTTTTTAATCTCTTTTTTTTTTGGTTAATAACGGAATATACGAAGAAAATAGCTAAATCGTTGGTTAAGAATTTTTCATAGATAACTTAAAAGAATTTTGGGAAATTGGCAAGGATAACCAAAAACCCCTATATACTACTGAAGTAATCATAATTTTTTTGGTTAGGGTCATTCATATTATTTGTTTGTTACTTGTCCAAAAATTTCATTGGGGTGAAAGCTTTCTTTTTCTCACATAGAACAAAAATGATTGAAAAGGAAACATCAAGGTTAGTTTCGTAGGTAATATCATTCTCGAACCAACGTTGATGCAAAAAAGAAAATCGTTGCGGGATGAACACGATGCAGAGAGGAGATGCGGTTCCATATTAACAAGTCGATTTGACGCATTAATTGGTCAGAAGATCTGAAAATTTTGTCGATGTAATCGTTGGTTCCACCTTCCATAATTTATGAGGCGTTGCAAGGCTAGGATGTCAAGACGAGGACATTTATGGCAGAAGAGAACTTGGGTATGGAATGCTCCCATGAGAGGCTAGCGGCTCGGAGGCCTAGTTTGAGCAGAATTTTCCTCCAAATCTATCTACAAAAGCAATGATTAAAGAAAAAGAAAAGCTGGTCTCTTAATTCTGGTGCAACGCCCGGATCGACGTTAAGTCTCCATAAGATTATTTTTTCCTTGTGTTTTGCACACTATTAGCCATACAATAAAACTGCATATAGAGATCATGCCAAAATGCCACAATCGGGTACCAAAGAATACGAAATTGGTTAACTAAAAAAACATAAGAAATGGCAAATAAAAAGATAAAAAGGGAAAATGGACCACCTGTGTGTGAACCAGGAGATGGAAAGGTTGAATTATATATCTTAGTGCTCACATTCTTTTTGCTCTCTTTAGTCTTTATCATAGATAATCTATAGATACACACACACATACGTATATCTGTATGCATATATATAGGTAGTTGCGCTTACCCAACCTTCTGTCTTTAACTTGCAATAACATTTACTCTCTCAGAAGAAAGACAAAGACAGAGAGATATAGAGAGAGAAAGAGAGAGAGAGAGAGTATACGCTCTGTTTTATTCATTGATCAAAAGAGTCTTAGAAAGAACAAGGAGAAGAGAGAGAGAGAGAGATAGAGGGAGAGAAATGGGGAGACAACCATGCTGTGACAAAGTAGGGTTAAAGAAAGGACCATGGACTGCAGAAGAAGACAGGAAGCTCATAAACTTCATCCTCACCAATGGACAATGTTGTTGGAGAGCTGTTCCTAAACTTGCTGGTCTTCTCAGGTGTGGCAAGAGTTGCAGACTTCGTTGGACAAATTATCTCCGACCAGACCTTAAGAGAGGTCTTCTATCTGATTACGAGGAGAAGATGGTCATTGACCTCCATTCCCAGCTTGGCAACAGGTTACAAATAATATCAAAAATTCTTTTACTTAAATTTTATGTTTCAACCAAGTGAGTCTTGGACTAGTGGCAAAATCCTGGGTTCTCCAAAGGTTGTGCGTCCTTGAGCCACCTAGTTCATTTCCCGTTTGGGAGGAAGACAAATGTTTTCTTACAGAGTGATGTATGGGCTTGATTAACTTTAAACCAAAAAAACAAGAAAAACTTTATGTTTTGATATGCTCTGGCTCTGAGATTCATTGTTTGTATGTGAAGGTGGTCAAAGATAGCTTCTCATTTACCAGGAAGAACAGACAACGAAATCAAGAATCATTGGAACACTCACATCAAGAAGAAGTTAAGGAAAATGGGGATAGATCCTCTCACTCATAAACCACTCTCCATCGTTGAACAAGAAGAAGAAGAACCCATAAAGAAGCTACAGATAAAACAAATGCCTTTACAAGAACCAATCGAGCTGCCTCTGGAGGACCCAACTAGTTATTGTCTTACCAAAGACAGCAACAGCAAGAACATGTCCGTAAGTTACGATGATCAGTTCATGGCGATAAATCTTGAGTATGGCGTCGAAGAAGTCCCTCTGATTGATCAAGAGTCTTTTGCAATGACTTCATTGTCGTCATCCACGTCCACGTCTTCGAATTCCTCTAATGATTCGCGTTTCTTGAAGGGTTTGCAGTTTCCGGATTTCGATTGGTCGGATTATGGTAATGATAATAATAATAATGGTGTGGACAACATTATAGAGAACAATATGATGAGCTTGTGGGACGTTGATGACTTTAGCTGTTGGGATTTGCTTCTAAATGATGACATTCCTCAGAGTTCTTCCACTTTTGGGTTGTTTCTGAATTCATCTTAAGGTCTATACTCTCTTTTGTAAAATGGAAACTATGGGTGGACGAAAAAACTAAATACACCGGTCCTTGCTCTCTCTTTAGGGGAGATTGAAACGAACAAAAAAAATATATATATTTATTTTGTACAGACAAATTACAATTGTGTGTCTTGATTAGTTCCACGTGTATTTTTATGTATCACGAGTTTGAGAATGATAATAATAATAATAATACTATACGTATTGCATAGTAAAAATTGTTATTTGCGAAATATCTATAAACTAACCAGTAATTATCACAGTCAGCCATATATTACTGAGCTATTTCGTAAAATATTCGTTTCTTTTAGGTTGCCTCCTTCGTGATTTCGATGTAACGTAAGAAATAATTAAAATAATAAAATAATGAATAGGATTGATGAATGATGAGAGGTTATAGAAGCATTTGTAAGAAATAAATAAGGTAGCTCATGCACATCTATGCCTTTGTCTTCACTAAGCAAAATCTAAAATGGTTGCTTTGGCTTGTAATCTAAAGCCGTAGAATACGAGTAACAGTGACCTCAGTCCAACCACATTAATACACGATTTCCATTTATTTTTTCTTCCTTTTTTGGTCCTAAACTTTGAATTCGGACGGAGCGATGCTTTAGAAACTTATACGCATGCACATTTTTTTATTTTAAGAAAAGTTATGGCACTTTTAATTTGTATACGGTGTTCCTAGAAATATCAAAGTTTGAGATTGGTATGACTTAGAGGACCTATTTTATATGATAACTATTAGAGTATGAGATTGAATTGTATAAATCCAGTTAACTCATGTGTTAAACCGGTATCTTACCCTCCGATATAAGAGGCAAAATGTAATTGTTCTAAAATCTATAACAGAAATTATTTTCTCTTTCGTTCTTGTTCTTGTTCTCTAATATGGTATCAGAGCTTGAGATCTCAAAATCTCAATCGATTCTTCCGATTTTTCTTTCTTTCGCTTCGTCTTGACCTTGATTAATCGTTGATTCTCCCGATTAATCTCTTTTCCGTAAAAGATTCTTTGGTTATTCCGCCAAGAATCACAAATTTCACGATTGATTCATCCATTTGAAGCTTCGATTCAGCTCCAATGGTGAGGTTAGCGCGTCGTTCTAACAAAGCAACATCATCGGCACGAAGATCTTCCGTTCCTGAAGATTCGTCGCCACCTTCTCCGATTTTCGATTTCGAGAATCATGATAGTATTCACTCACCGTTTTA
>OVAY01002027.1:0-21724 GCA_900406395.1 Kernera saxatilis | reverse complement strand
ATGGCATTTTTTGTAATTATGAAATAATTAGATGGGTATTTTGTCTTTAACTGTTTTAATCGCGACATTTTCTGCCGCAACGCTGAATTCCTCTCGCGGCTAAAAATTGTAGATGCATAACGCAGCGTCTGGCCGCAGCGTTTAGACGCAAGATGCTGCGTCAACTAAGCGAACACCGTTTAGCCGCATGTCGCAGCCGCAGCTGCTTGCGGCATGCAAACGAACAAGGTATATTAAGACTACATTAATTTTTTTTGTTAATATTCCCAAAATTAAAAAAAAAAAATTTTAATTTGACCAAAAGTGAATATACTATTAATATCGACTAAAATTTTATTTAATTTTGGATAATTAATTTAAAAAGTAAAACTTAATCGTATATATTAATATATATAGTAGTCGATATATATAGCATTTATCGTATTAGTTTATTATATATTTTTTTTTCTTTAAGAGTACACAGATTGATTGCAAATTCTGCAGTCACGACTCACGAGTAAGATAGATCAGGGTTAATGTTTTTTTGACTGTGGTCTTTCCCTAGTTGGTCCACCAAAACATGTAAAAATCGGTTAATCTTGCTATACTAATAATTAATAAATCTAAAATTAATCTCTGCTATGACATAAATCAAATTGACAAATCTGACTGTTATCATATGGACTAAATCAGATTACAAATTTATATGAATATAGTTACACTTGTATTAACATCATATCACTTGCACAACTCATATTTTGTTATAATCAAATTTCACATAATAACACTTAATTTTCAAATCATTTTATAAATATATGTTGTATATTACCATTATATAATTGTTATAATAAATTACTCATTTTAAAAATTAGATATCAGTAAATTTAATTTTTTTAAAATGTATTTCAATTTTTGTTGGGTCTCATTACGACTCAAAGATACTGAGTTAACGCCCATTATGTTGAAAAGGCCCATTCACTTGGTAGTGTTAGCACAACCAGTCCTGGGCTGAGCTGAAATACAAATTAGAGGTGCATTACATTATAGTACCTGAGGTGTTTGATGAAGTGAAACAGAGGAATATCCCAGCAAAACACTTTTGGATGATGGTGGGATTCGTGGCGCTGTAATTTATACTCTTTGTCTTCTTAATCTCTTGTCCAAAACATCATATTTCATTGTTCCGAAATATTCCTAAGCTTATGAATTGCTCTATCTCTTTTTTGGGAACTTAATTGTTGTAATATCTGATCTCAGACCTCGTCTCATTACTTCTTACAACAGTGCTCATTAGAAGCTTTTCCCACACTCCCATTGTAATGTTACCCACGGGCATAAGGTATCCTTAGGCTCATATTGATGATCCTTCTATCTATGTCTACAAACTAATCTCGCCTCTACACATGGTTATATCGAAACTTGGATATCTGGTACTGAATTTGTGGAGCTGTCTTAATGAATGTTTAGGTAAAGAAAGAATAGAAGAAGAATACAAAATGTATTATATGAATTTTAAATTTATAAAAGATTTTTAAAAGATTTTTTTTTTTTTAATTGTTATGAGAATATCTTCTAAAAGGATTTATATATCGAATTTCCTAACTAGTATAAAATTAAAAGCACTTGTCGAGGGTTTCTGCTCCTCTTTTATTTCTTCTCCATGGACGAATCTGTGGTTTGGTTCTCGGTTGAGAGTATTCCTACCAAGAAAATTCTCTCTGATTCTGAGGTGAAGGCTCGTCTTCGGGACTTCGAAGCAAGGGTGGCTGCGGCTCGCCTTATAGCGGAGCATATTAAAAAAGTTGATGCCGAGAAGACTCTTTCTAAGGCTACTTCAAGCAGTGCAAATGGTTCCGTAAAGGCCAAGGCAGAGAGCAGTTGGAAGGAACCTGCTCAAGATTTATCATCAGAAGCTGAGAAGGTGATACTATTAAATCTAAGTTTCTATATTTGTTGATCACTTATTGCTTCCATTTTGTTGTTCTTGATGCAACCATCATCTAGATGTTTCATTCATTGACATTATCGGTTGATGTTTTTTGTTTTGCAGGAAAGTGATGAAGATGAAGAACCCCCAAGAAAAAGAGCTCGTGGATTCTGATGATGTTGTATGCTTTTGACTAGGCTTTCCACAACCACCAAATTTTATGTTTTAACGAATAAATAATTACCTTTTTAGAATTGCAATGATTTCTTCCCTTTGGACAATTGCCACACACAATTTCTTTTTCTTTGGCTAGTGTTTTTAATTAGTTACATATTTTTTTCAGAATCGAATCTGATTTGGTTTGCTTACAATTTAAGTTTCAAAACCTATTATTCAACAACACAATGCTTCATAAAACCTTCCTCTCTCTTCCAGTTACCAACAACCTGTGAAATGTCTGACTCAACTCCATAAAGACAAAGGCAACTGTTTCGTCTTACCTTTGTTATGCTAAAGCTTCATCTATTATTATTATTATCCACATACTGTTGTCGCAAACGACCCAGCAATATTTCTCTCAGCGGTCGATGGATGTAATAGCGGTTGTCAAAAGCAGCAAGTTTGGTGAGGCCTTCCAGCAAACGAATCCTTGAATTTTCAATCTGCAAAATCTTTGAATCGAGTAGCTTGTGATGTTTCATTCATTGAAATTATCGGTTGTTTTTTTTTTTGCAGGAAAGTGATGAAGATGAAGAACCCCCAAGAAAAAGAGCTCGTGGATTCTGATGATGTTGTATAGGTTGCTCTTGAATAAGTCGTTAGGTTGACTCAATCTATTAGTTTAATTAATTAGTCTTGAGTAAGTCGTTCTCATAGGCTATATTTATTGTAGTTTTAGAGACATGGTTGTGTTAATTCGGTTTGGTTCGATTGGAGAATTTCAATATTCTTTTTATAAAAAGGGACCAAATTTCTATGTTTTAACGAATAATAAATGACCTTGTTAAAATTGCAATGATTTTCTTCCCTTTGAACAATTGCCACATCTACGTTTACCCATCTCTTCATCTTTTAATCATTGCCCTTCCAACTTTGAACCTGGTCCTTAGATTCCATGCACTTTCAAAACCAAAGTCATGTAATGGAAGCAGAGACAGAGTCTATTGGGCTTATTGGGCCTATTGGGCCGATAAAAGTTTATACGATGGTTAACCTCTTTAACTTGGTCTCCAAGCATTTCAAGAAATGTTTCATGCTTAAGAGTTGATAAATTTCCACATTAAAACCTCGTTTTTTAAACATCGCTTTACTACGGATGTTTAGCGTCTAAATTTTTTTTAACAGAGATGATGAAGATGATGAAGGAGAGAAGCTTTGTAGTAAATTTTATTTTATATTTATCATCAATTTTAAAATAGGATTTTTTTTGGTATTGATTCACTAATTTACTAAAAGTAGTAAATTTAAATACCGAATATCTAAATTTTTAAAAAGAAGATATTTCTATTTTTTATCCGCTAAACATATATTTCTAATTAAATTTATAAAAAAATATTTTTAAAAATATTGTTTAATTGTTATGAGAATATCTTCTAAAAGGATTTATAATTTTTTTTATATATCTAATTTCCCAACTAGTATAAAATAAAAAGCACCTGTCTAGGGCTCTTTTCCTAAAACCTAGAGTTGCTCCACTTTTTTTCTTCTCCATGGACGAGTTTGTGAGTATGTTCTCATTTAAGAGTCTTCCTGCCAAGAAAACTCTCTCTGATTCCGAGGTGAAGGCTCGTCGTCAGAAGATCGAAAGAGAGTTGGCTTTGTTTCGCCTTCTATCGGATACTTATAAAAAGGTGATACTTTTAAATCTCAGTTTCTGTATTAATGCTTCCATTCGGATTTTGTTGTTCTTGATCATGCAACCATCATTTAGCAGCTTGTGATGTTTCATTCATTGAAAATATAGGTTGTTTTTTTTTTGCAGGAAATTGATGAAGATGAAGAACCCCCAAGAAAAAGAGCTCGTCGATTATGATGATGTTGTATAGGTTGCTATTGAATAAGTCGTTAGGTTGATTCAATCTATTAGTCTAATACGTATAAATAATTACCAATTTAGAATTGCAATGATTTCTTCCCTTTGAACAATTGAGCGTTTTTAATTAGTTACATATTTTTTCAGAATCGAATCTGATTTGGTTTGCTTACAATTTAAGTTTCAAAACCTATTATGTATCAGCTGTTTAGTTTATCGGGGAGGTCCTGGAGGATTTGAATCCTTGAGCTAAACAGCTCGCGGAAAAACCAATGAACACATCACTCGGTTCGAATCTAAACATGGATGTAAGAAGTTGAACAATGCGGTTTTACAGAATCTATGAGTTCTTCTCTTTTGGTTATCCTGTCACCTTTTATACGAAAACAGTTTCATAAAACCAATGTCTGACTCATCCAACTCCATAAAGACAAAGGCAATTGTTTTGTCTTACCTTTGTTATGCTAAAGCTTCATCTATTATTATTATCCTCAAACTGACGATGCAAACGAGCCAGCAATAATTCTCTCAGCGGTCGATGGATATAATAGCGGTTGTCAAAAGCAGCAAGCTTGGTGAGGCTTTCCAGCAAACAAATCCTTGAATTTTCAATCTGCAAAATCTTTGAATCCAGTAGAGCAACCTGCAGATTAGTAGACACTACTTTAGGAAAAAAACTTTTAAGTTATCCTGTTGTTAATTAAAATTCAGAGTAGAAACGAACCTTGTCTTCGACATATGATTCAAGAAGCTCTATGGAGTTGACGTTTTCATGCTTAACACTCATACGATCTTGGTACTGCAACTTCTTTGCATATTTGGTTTCCAAAGTCCTACATGTGAACTGAAGGGCTCTCAGAACAGCCATCCAGATGCCAAGATTGTGTTCCCTGATAGGTGTGGGAAATCGAAAACGCTCGTCTCTAGAGTAGTCGGTTAACCAAGACAAGAAATCATATCCTTCAGCTGGTGTCTTGGCGTAGTGAACATTGGGATCAAAAACACTGATCCTGCCTTCTTCATCAAAATGAGAAACCTTGCAACGCAGCAGTCTCCTATCCAGAAGCAGAGTTGAAAACTCAGAGTCAAAGCCTATCTTCTCTTTATATCGGCTACCAGCGCAGAAACTTTCCACCGCTCTGCAAACCAGAACTGTAACATCATCCCTTTCAGACTTGATTTTTCTTACAAAGGCCAGGACTTGATTGAGCTCACGAGATTGCAGAAAACATAAACCCTGAGGTGTTTCCATTAGGCCAGTAAGGATGTCTTTGGGAATTTGAAGTTCATCAAGTTGCTTACCCACAAAATGCTTCAGCCTGTCTCGAATGCTACACGAGAGAATCTTACGGTCCCAAAACGACACAAGGAGCAATTTGATATCCTTGAGTAACCTAGTGCGCTCTTCATCCACAGCTGAAGGCCAGCCTTTGGACCATCCATTCTCATATGTAAACGCTTTCACTTTTGTGGGATCATCCCTTATCTTTTCAACGGCAGCTTCTGAATCCACTGGTTTCCAATCTCCAAACCATATCTTACGAGCCCAGACCTCACGTATCCTCTCGGGCATATACTTTGTTGAAGAAGGTTTACATTCTGCAGCATGTTCTTTTTCAAGATGAGTCGTACATTCGTCACAATTAGGGAACTTCTTCAAACAAGATCGACATATCCAGAGTCTCCATTTTCTGTTTCTCCTTGCATAAGTGAGAACTTGCTCCAAAGCTTTGACTCCCTCACCGCCAGAAGATTGCTGGACAGAAGTTTTAAGTTCCGCAGTGGTAACTTTCATAAAGTTTCTTTTGATCTCCACATTCAAACCCGCCCAATATGACCTCACAGTTTCATCGATTTCAAGACCTTTCTTCCTCGTCTCTTCATTTTCGTTTGATTCCTTACCTCTCTGTTCGCCAACGCGAGTCTTGGAAACAGCGATCCTTGACTTTGCAGTTTCGATTAGACGCTTCAGTTCTTTTTTGGTGTTGCATACGGAAGCAGAGTCCTCAACGCCCAAAGTCCCAACATGATCTAAACCTGCTTTTGCTTTGCGCATGGATTTCTTGTAATACGACTCTGACCCAAGATGCTCGGCCATATTGAACAGTGGAGCTGCGGAATACGACGAAGAATATCTCGAGAAGCATCCTACAGAACCCAACCAGTATGTGAACTTGACGTCGGTGTTTTCGGTTTCTTCCGCTAAATCCTTCAAGATCGAACCTTGTAGGAAGTTGAATTCTAACATGTCATTCTCTTGGGCGAGGTTGATGTTCTCTTCAAGTATTCCCAGTGTCTTGATGTAGTCATCATCTGCGTACAAACCCTTCGTGAGCTTCAAGAAGTCCATTGTTTCAAGAAAACAGAGTGAGCGGGAAAATTCTTCACGCTTAATTTCTGTTGAGAATCGGTTTTAATATTTAAGGCGAAATAAAACTTTTAGGGCCCAGCCCGGCAGTGTATTTGGGTAATTAAAGCCCATTAACTCATAAACTTAAACAAAGGGGCAGAAGCAAATCGTCGGAGAAGGAGTTTTTGGCTTTTTGAATGTCGAAGAGGAGCCATCGAATCATTCAGATCGACTAGGAGTCGTTCGGTGATAGAACTGGAGCATCGAAGAAGCTGAGTGTCTGATGCTGGAGGTTCTATTTCGGACAATCCTGTCGATTCCTCGAAGAATAGAGGATGACGATCTGAATATTTGGTGATGTAAGCTGTGGTTTCTCTCTGTCCAAAGCGAGTATACGTTACATTGCCAAGGTGTAATTTTTTTCCACAGTTTGCATAGACGTGAGGCAATCATCCCAGGATCTAATCGGCTGCAATTGATATCTCATACTGATAGCTATCCAGATGATCCAGCTGAAATTGCAGTAAACAAAATAGATGATTCCGACATACATAGGAGGCAGGTTGAATCAGTTGAGAGACCCTAGCTGAGGATTCTATCCTTTGTCGGACAGTGGTTTAGGACAATTAGCCATGTCAGGAACTTGTGCCTTGGGATCCCATTCTTATTCCAGACCGCATTTCTCAAAAGGTACAATCTCTCTTGCTTCTCTTAATTTGTTATAAAACTGACCAGTAGATAAGGTTGTGAGGTAGACTTGAAGAGAAACCTGGTTATCTGATCTTAGTTGTGGAATGTTCCAAAATCCTTGTGAATGCAGGTTTGCTGATGTGGACATTTTGGACGTCTTCGAGATTCCGAGTCTTGCTTGTCAAAAGGATCTATCTGCAACAGGCTCAAAAGGAAGTGGCTACAGTTGGTTTATATTTCTTTGGTAGGATTAAATCTCTTGGGACAAAAGTGGGGCTGTGAGGGTATGGTAGGCCAGAAGGGGTTATAGAAGCTGGAAGGGCTATTACAAAAGAGGGTTTGGTATCCAGGTTGGAGATGGAGGAGGTGACAAGGGAATTAAGGGGGGAAGATTCCACCGGGATTGCAGGGACAACAATAACTCTTGAATGAGTCTCCTCAAGAGGTTCTAGACAAACAACAGTGCTTTATGATGCACTTTTTTACATCTGTGTATCCTCATGTACAGTTACTTTCTACATGTGCTGAAGATGGAGCCAAGATCTCTAGCGGCACGCCTGCTATAGGCTCCAACACTTGAGCTTTTGGGACCTCTTTTAACAATAATTCCTGCATTTACGAATCAAACATCAAAAACATTACCACCATTGATCCAGATGGAACCAATATTTGATTTGGATTTCATTTTTTTCTTTTTACCTTAAATGATTCCAGCGTTCCTTCCTTCTTTATTATGCTTGCTAAAATTCCCTTTGCATCAAGCTCTCCATTTTGCATCGGCACAACAAACCTATATGTCCAAGAAAAACCCGACTGATGACTACAAAAAGCAAGAGTGTAGATACATTTTCTTGAGATTACATGATACATATAACGGAGATAGATGGTTTGTTTACTTGGCTTTCAAGAGTTTTGCGAGCTGGACTGCGTCTTCTTGACCAGAAACAAGAGTAAATCGTGGGAGAAGTTGTTTGATGACCGGTGTGATTACAATGTCGGCTCTTTCATTCTTCAGAAGTTCCATGTTGCATACACAATGCGGTTCATAGTAGAGAGATATCTGATCTTCAGGGGATACAAGAAGATACCTGAGAACATAATGGATGCAGAAATTGAGAACCATAACCAGGCTACCGTTAAAATGTCGTTGCATGCAGAAATTATCTATGGAGAATTTGGAAGCTTGATGAGAGTTTTTATGTTTTACCCGTTTTCAGGGCGTTGCCATGGTGGACCAAGGACAGGTCCTGCTGTGGCTTTAACTCGAACCTTAGAACCGTTTCTTGCATTTAGCTCATAGCTATCTCCAGGTTCTAGATAAGTGACCTACAATAATATTTCAATATTTCACTCTTTCTTATTTTTAAAATTGTTGAAGATTAGTCTGCAAATCCGGTTAAGGGATGAAGAAATGAGACAAGTCACTTACATTTCTAAAAAGAGGATCCAGCAAAGGCTTTGCATTTGGAGTTGCAATAACCTTTATGCCTGGAGATTTCTCAGAAAGTGGCCTAAGGGTATTCAGATGACAATGATCATCAAGGCTTTGAGTTATGAGCAGGCAATCAACTTCAGGGAGATCATCAAGCTGCACCGAATATAAATCTTAAGAAACTTACAACCACAACGAGAGAGAAGATGATGATGAAAGAAATCTCAAATATTTTTGAATATACTCGGACCCTGATGATTATTCATGCTTCTTTACAAATGAATTTCCCACAAAAGATTAGTTATATAGAATAGAATGAAAAAGAAAAAAAAGTGTTACCTTGAAGCCCTTCAAATATCTCTTGGCCGCATCATAGAGCCATGGGATTCCAAAATCCAGATTACCCACGAGAATGGGATCAACTAGGATTTTCAGTCCACCCGTTTCCCATAGCCAGCTATTGCCCTAACTCCCACAATATCAAAGACATGTAATAATCAAATAAGATGCAACATTTGCTTATGGAATTACAAATGTTAAAGTTGTGTGTTCACCTCCAGGTAAGTCAGCTTGAATGCATCTGCCCCAGAACCACTATACCCGGTAGCTCTGTCCTCTGACAAAACAGAAGATACCACAGTGAGAGACCGGGAAACAGGCGGCGAGAGCTTGAAGCTGATGGAGAGGGACCTGGAAGGGAGGTGAGGAGCTGGTGGGAATAGCGGAAATGCAGATGCGCTTAGGACACTTGCTTTGGTGTTGAAACTTAGAGGAAGAGCATTGGCATGAAGCGGCATCGTGGCTGCTTTGCCACCTGACACCACCAGAGCCAATGATTTTGTTTTGCCACCTGAAAATGTTCTGAGCAAAATGAGGTTTTTGAGTGACTGAATTGAAAAAGAGATTCATTCACTGGTTTACAGGAAGCTCAATTACACAGTTTGTGGGATATCATCAAAATAAGTCATCAACATGTGAGATTTTGGCTTTACAAAGATTTCTACTTATAATGATGTTGAATTTGTCTACTCTAGAGAGTATAAACCCATCCCTCACTTACTGCTCTTTAACCAACTTAGGATAGTTATTATATTAGACCATAGCTAAGGCTTGAAGCAGACCAAACGTTCAGCTTTTCCTCAAGATTTCCTTAACTGGTAAGTGTAAGAATGCTTGCAATGCATTTTCCCCAAATCTGAAACCTAATCATCTATGAATCAAAGTATATTCCTAGCCTTGAGATTATTATATATACCATAATTTTTAGTTCTTTTCAATTAGCTCACGACTATTCAATTAGCCTATTTCTCCACCTAAGCTAATTTTCGCTAATCAACATCAAACCCAGAAATTCGTACTCCAAAAATTAATACTTTCGAACTTTGATTCAGTAATCGTAAAACCCAAAAAAATATGAATCACAATTACAAGTAATAAGAAAGAACCTGATTTAGAGTTGAAGAGAAAGATAGTTTCCAATGTCTCTGTGTTGAGTGAGTGGTTTTCAAAGTCCCAACACACACAAATAATCAGAGGACCCAAAATAAGGAAAAAAGAAAAAAAAATAAAAAAAATTTGGTGGTTAGAGTGAATTTTCACGCCGTTGCTTCAAAACGCTGGGTCTAGAAGATTACTGGTCTTCTCTGGCCTTGACCGACCCGGTACCAATAAACCAAACCGTTTATTTTTTTTTCTTAATTTTAACTTGGAGCTCACGCCAAATAAAATTAATGCGATTTCTCATTAGGGTTCGACTCGACTCTGACCATTTTTGCCTGCAAGCTTCGTTGCTTTTCTGTTCTTCGTCACCGGAGTTGACCATCGTAAAATGGTTCGATTGTGGTAGGAAAGCCCAGACTTTTGAAACCCCATCTAGCGTTGGCAACCCAAAATGTAAGCCCCTGGTTCAGTTCGCGTGGAGCCCTCTCTCATCATCATCATAGCTTCACAAACAATGGCAGCACGAAGATCACCACTCGGCTTGAGCGAGACGTAATCGGATGCGCAAAGACGCAGAATCAAATCGTAGGACAACACAGAACAGTTTCTTCAAGTGTTGCTCAAGATGTTACTGTTGAGACTTTTGATTCGTTATGCAATTACGGTAATTCGAGAGAAGCTGTTGAGGTTTTAAATTATTTGGGGAATAAAGGTTATGCTATAGATTTGATTAGACTTTTAAGGTTAGCGAAACTATGCGGTGAACCAGAAGCTTTGGAAGAAGCAAAGGTTGTTCATGAGTGTATCATTGCTCTGGTTTCTCCTTCTAATGTTAGCTCTCGCAATGCAATAATTGAGATGTATTCTAGTTGTGGATCTGTTGATGATGCACTGAAGGTGTTTGACGAAATGTCTGTGAAGAATTCGGAGACTTGGTGGGTTATGATGAGGTGTTTTGTTAACAATGGATACGGTGAAGAAGCAATCGATTTGTTTACTCGTTTCAAGGAAGAAGGGAACAAACCAGATGGAGAGATATTCAAAGAAGTGTTCTCTGCCTGTACTTTGACAGGAGATGTTCACGAGGGATCACTGCAATTTGAAGCTATGCACAGAGATTATGGAATCATCCCTTCCATGGAACACTATCATAGTGTTACCAAGATGTTGGCAAAATCTGGTCACTTGGACGAGGCACTGAACTTTGTTGAGAGAATGCCAATGGAGCCGAGTGTTAATGTGTGGGAAACACTGATGAATCTTTCTCGGGTTCACGGAGATCTACAGCTTGGAGATAGATGTGCTGAGATGGTTCAGAAGTTGGATGCCACAAGACTGGACAAAGTATCAAGTGCAGGTCTTGTAGCTACCAAAGCATCAGACTTTGTGAAAGTGGAACCGAACTATCGGTCTAAACCATGTGATAAGTTTAGAACAAAAGATACTTCACATCCAGAGAAGGCTACAATCTACGAGACACTAAAGAGTTTGAAGTCACAAATGTGATACGAGTAGGAAATAGAAAATGGGTTTATAGATAATATGTGGGAATTACAAAAGGAACCTGAGGATTTTGATAATGGAGCTCCTCCCACTCCCCCTAAACCTTAGCCAAACTCTCGATAACCTCCTTATTCTCTTAGACACTTCTTATATAGCTAGAGACTCATAAACCAACCCTACTCAAACCATAGTCACTTGAACATACCCATACTAAACCATAGTTAGTTTATAATACTAAACCGACTACTTGTATCAAAATGCTAGAAATGGGTTATGTTCCTGACACTAGGACATATTCGCGTCGTAATGAACGCGTCGAGAATGAAAATAAAGAACGGATTTTTGGTTACAAAGAGGAAGTCGCGATCGTTAACGGGCTTCTTAACTCAAAGCCTCGATCTTCAGTCTTTGTGAAAACTAATATTCGCATTTGCGAGGATTGCCACAATGCATTGAAGTTTATGTCAGTGATGACTGGCAGAGAACTGATTAAGCAAGATGCAAGGAGATTCCACTGCTTCAATAACGGCGTCTGCTCCTGCAACGATTACTGGTGAGGTATCTGATCATTTCCTCTACTCGAATCTTTTTTTCAATAGAAACAAGTTGAGATAAACAGTATCTAAACTTGTAAAAGACAATTGTTTTTTCTAAATCATTTATATAAGCTATAAATTTCAGATTTGGTTAGATGATCATCGAGTTACTCTTTCGTGTATCCATTGCATGCCTTCCGAGTCAATTCCACGGAGGGAATCGATGTAAATGATTTTAGAAAAGTGTTCAACTAAAGTGAAAAGAAAGAGAGTTTGATTTAACGAGCAATAGAAACTTCCATAAAAATATATAATTCGAGTTTTGACAAACATTCATAGAGATACATGTGTTCTTGGACCTATATAAATTGAGGTAATGTAAGGTTTCAGACAACTTTAATGATATATGACTATATAGCTAACTATAAAATAACTTCACAAACCTTTCTTTTCTCATCAGAGATATGGCAATACACACAGGTTTTGATATTACAGTGACTGGGATGGAAACTCTACTGTGGAGTTTATGATCACAGCTTCTGGGTATAATGGGTAGAGATCAGCACCAGAAACAGAGTATTTCATTGTTGTTTCCGTTTGATCGGTCACACCAGACGTGCTCGAGCTACCATGAGTATCAATGCCCCTCAGCTTTGGGAGGCTCCAGTTGTGTCCATATAAACCAGGATCTGACATAACCTGTGTTACTTCGATCTCTCCCTCGAGCATTTGCACAGCCTTTGACATTGTTGGCCTTAAGGAAGGAGATGAGTTTGTGCAAACGAGAGCAACTTTGATCATCCTTACTGCTTCTTTGCTGTTGAAATCACCTTCGAGCCTTGGATCTACGATCTCCATTATGTCACCTGTCTGTTGTAGCGTCAGCGCCTGAGATTTGATGTAAATACAGGTTTCAATAAACTTGTGGAAACAGAATACAAAGATTCATCTACATGCGTTGCAAATCAAATGGGCTAAAGAGAAAGAAAAAAAAGCTCCACGGTTACCCAATTGATAAGAGAGACGTGATCAGCAGTTCCCTTCTGTTTCGTATTACTCTTCCCACTAACAATCTCCATTGCCACAACCCCGAAGCTGTACACGTCTGCTTTCTCTGTCAATTGACCCCACAATGCATATTCCGGAGCCATATATCCGCTGCAGCATTAGAGAAACCAAGAATGAGAAAATTATTCGGCCACGGTACGGTTTTATGTTTTATGTTGTATACTTACATGGTTCCAGCAATTTTGGTGCTAATGTGACTGTGTTCTTCTTCATGGAGCCTAGCCAATCCAAAGTCAGATATCTTTGCATTTAGGTCAGAGTCTAGAAGCACATTTGTGGTTTTAATGTCACGGTGAACCATCCTGATCATTGGTCCTTCGTGGAGGAATTCAAGCCCTCTTGCGATTCCAACGCAGATTTTTTGTCTCGCTGCCCAGTCCAATTTTGGGGAGCTCTTTCCTGGAAATGGATGTAAACCAAATAGAAAAGACATAACATTACATGTGGTAACATATATGTACACTAGAATTAGGCTCAAAACGAATGGAAAATCTGAATATTTTTATTTACCAAACAGTGCAAGAGCAAGAGAGTTATTTTCCATGTACTCATACACGAGCAGCAATTGATTCTTCTCGACACAGCATCCATAAAGCTTGACAAGGTTTGGATGACTCAGACCTGAAATCATGCCTATCTCATTCACAAATTCGCGGTTTCCTTGGCATGACTTGGAAGAAAGCTACTTGACTGCTATGATAGTTCCATCTGATAACTCTCCCTGCATTAACTTTCTCATGTCAGAAACCCGAAACAGCAATATTTTCTCAGGTATCTACGTTTGAGAAGAACTTGGCATATGTTTTAGCACTACTTTGAATACGGATCCGAAACCTCCTTCTCCAAGTTTGTTGGCTTGATCAAAATAGTTTGTTGCAGCTTGCAGTTGCCTCCAAGTAAAGCAAACCGTTTGCAGACCCTGGGCTCTCAGATCTATGTTTTCAGGTCCCAAAGGGACAATCATTAATAATGCTAAAACGAATCCGTCATGGACCAGAAATGGATTCATACGCTGTAAACTCTGATACCTCGTTCTCTTGTGTTCCTCTCTCCTCTGCATCTTTTCAGAGCATATAACCTCAAAGCCAAGAGAGTAATTGCTACCAAGGCGCCCGTTACCCCAAATATTAGTGGATATTTAGTGTGATGTTTTGTTTTCTCCGCTGCAAATGAGACACTAAAAGTGTAAATATATACACAAATACAGAAAGATAACAATAGTATTTTTTTTTTGTCTTCCGACCTCTGCATCCTGGCTCCAGGCCTGAAATTTTGAAAATCAATATTATTGTTAGGTGGAACCACTGTTAAGAATATAAAAGAGTGAAGCATAAAAAAAAAAATCTGATGTTGTGACCATTTCAGAGTGAAACATCTCGACGTGAAGAAAGCCACAAAAGAAATACGATAAGGAATAAGGCTGCTGAAGCAGAGACTTGAGATAGTCAAATAAGTTGGGGTTTCGACGAACATAGGAGAAGGGTTCTTACTGTGACACAAGGAGATTGCAGAGATAAGAGGACCATAATTTCCTCTGCTGGGAATGAGGGTTGTCCCTTTCCCCGCCCAATACAACCGAATCTCTAACATATGATTGGTCACATTAACAGCTTTCATTTCTTTGACGACAGGCTTCAGAGCCCCTTTAGCTTGCTCTCTGATGTTAAAATCCTTCAAAAACAATTCACCCTAACAGCGGGGAAAAAGGACAAGAGCAAATGAACTTCAATCTTCCATGATTGATTAAAGAAAACAATTACTCAGTAAACTGTGAGGCTTTACCTGAACATAGACATCAAATATGCGTCGGCCGAGCCGACTGTATTGTTCTTCGTCGGAAAACTGAATCTCCATAAAATGGAGTTTCACATTGTAGGTTCCATTTTTCAAGCAAAATGCATAATAAACAAGAGAGAGAGCAGATCTACGTGCAGTCTTATAAAGATCAGGAGAATCTCCAGATAGTCTTAAACTAGTTGAAATTATGTACGTGTCGTCATTGCTCGCATCATCGGTAAAGTCACCTGTGTTACTGACTCCCCAGTTTTTGAACTGCTGATTTGTTGCGGCTTTGGTTGTACTGTTATCAGCTTCATAAGTGATATTATGAGAAGAGTTTGTAATAACTATGTTGCCTCCACCACAATTTATATATAGTGCTCGTTGATCTACAATCCACCAATAGAAAGAGAAAACTAACAGGGTAAACAGACAGCAGACTATCTGCATGTTGGAGATAAGTTAAGACGGCACATTATGTACTTACAGCTCGTGCAGTTGAGTGGACCAGCGCATGGAAGAAGCCCAGTTCTGTATGACAAGACTACCAAAATAGTTAGGCATCTCATCAGCACAAAATATTCAAACCATTACTATTGCCGTATGTTAAAGCAAGAGATTCCTAAGTTTTATATGTTCTTATTGCTTGATTGTTGCACGATAAAGCAGAAGTGTACTTACAAATTGTTGTTCAAATATGAGCTCTTGTATGTGTTAATGTTACTGATTCAACAGAAAGCGAGAACAGAAACGTCAACATAAGCAGGTTATAAACAAATAAATAGAAGAGGTATCCTATCTACCAAGATTTCATGTTCATACCTCTTTTCCTGGCAGCGAGACGACCATGAGAAATTGTTGTAAGAGAGATCACTGTGAGAATTAACCAAAATAGAAGACCAGCAAAAAGGTTGGCTGACATGACGAAAAAATATCTCAAGTCATATAGACAAGGGAACGCCTAAACGTACATATTAGAGTTGCTATTGAGAAAAACACCAGATTCAACGTCTCCAGAAAGCCTATTTCCAGTCAAATAGCTGAAAGAACATGTCCAAACGATATATACTTGATCATGATACTGTGGTATTCACATTGAAAGGTCTCCAGCTCTTTAGCATCCTTAATCTCAGATTGTAGAACTTACGTATTATTTGGCCTTCCTACTCCATGAACTTCACCAGTTAACTTGTTAAAGGATAAATCCCTGCAGCAAACATGTACAAAATAAATAAATAAATTTGGTACGGATGTAATTGTATATGTTTGCATATATAAATCTATAGATTCCGCAAAATTTCCTAAATAGATCCTGTCATACTTGCATGTCACTCTAAAAAAAGTAAATAGTTTTTCTCTCTATCATTTTTATTCATGTGCTTACCCATGAGTCCATGTTAATCTGTATATACAAATAAAAATGACATAGTCCAGTAAATATAAGCATATAAGTGAACAATGTCATGAGTATACGCATCTAGTCATACGCAATTCCTCAGCAGGTATATGTGTATATTAAACAAGCTAGTTCTGAAAAATTTCAAACTTACAAAGCCTTTTCACTTGTGACCAGAAAGAACTTACAGAAGCCTCAGCTTTGACATATTCCAGACGTAAGAAGGAATTGAACCATATAAACCCACATTCCTCAAAATCCTGGAAGAGGGACGGAGACTTTAGTTTGAAATTTTCATATAGAATCAAGCCTCAAGACAAGAAACAGATCACTGGAAAATACATACAGGCGGGCGATGACTTTGCTAGATATATTCGGAAATGAATTTATCCCAGTCGTATCACTAATTCTCCTGCATATGATTATATCGCTTAAAGCATCAGTCTCGTTTCAATTGTTCTTTTGCTGATGAATTGTAGGTAGTTAATTACAGGTCAGTAAGATTTTCTAGGCGGGCCACTGCATCAGGAATAGGTCCTTTCAGTCCACTTGCGTATAGATGTCTGTTGATTATAACGGACACAGGTTAGACGGTACATAGACACAAACGGTATGAGAAATTAAAATTAGCAATGACGGACAAGCTTACAGCCTTTGAAGCCCAGACCAGTGGCCAATATATGCTGGGATGGTACCATCAAAGTTATTGTCACTTACCCTACTGCATAAGGAAAACAAACAACTAGTTTAGAGCTTTCTTAAACTTATCTTCTTGGACTAGTTTATAGGTTTTCTCTACTATCTCTTCGTATACGGAGGTGAGCATTCTGTAAGTGTAAAATCAATCCACAACCAAACAGTTCATTCTACGAAGAAACAAAGCATATATAAAGTCGAGGAAGAAGTTCAACAAGAAAGCTTTAAATCAAATAGGTTTCAGTTCAATCTAGGTGCCAATAAAACAGCTTCTTCCTCAAAGCTTTCCGAAAAATGTGTCCGTGTCCTTAGGAACTTCACGAATTACTAGTCTTTAAGGCTAACTAAAGATGAGCGTTTCCAGTTACAGCAGCAACTTACAATTCCTTAAGGTTAAGTTACCAAGCTCATCGGGAATCAGACCAGAGAACTGGTTGGCTTCAATCCCTCTGTCAAATTTCATCACATTATACAGTAAATAAATATCAGACTAATAATTAAGAGGCACATCCCTACAGGTGGGGAACCAATTTGAGACGTACAGAAATGTCAGATTCTTGAAGTTTTGTAGCCCAGGTGGTAAAGGCCCAGACAAATTATTCGCGCAGAGCGAGCTGCGAGAAAAAAAAAGACAAAGTTACTCGCAAATCATGAAGACGAAGCATCGGAGAGAGAGAGAGAGAGAGCTAACATGGAAGTGAGGTATCGCATTGAAGCCCACTCCATTGGGATTGTGCCCGAAAGGTAGTTTCGGCACAAGTCTCTGCAAAGAAGAGCAAAAACTCGAATGAAATTTATCTTCTCATGGCTCTCTTTGGAGATTCTCTCGCTAAAGGTTTTCTGATTTTGCAAAACATTTGAACTTTGATTCTCCTCGACAGGAGAATAACAAACCGTATTAAACCGGACGAGTTCCAATATGAACTAATTCGATTTGTTGACTCCCAATTCCCAAAGTCGAACTAGGATAAACAAAACCGAACAAAACCAAAGTTATACCAAAACACAGCCTTATTTGTAAATCGTCGGTTTCTAGTCCAGTTTCAGTTAGTTCCATATCGGAATTACGGCTGAAAACAAAATACTCGGAATCTAAGATTCGGTCCGCAATTTAGTTTGGTTCAATCCAAAAAATTGGATCTCTAATATGTGATCCGGTCTAATATGTTGTAGTGCTATGTGATCCGGTCTGCGCCGGTCCATGTTCTGAATCCGAATTAGATCCAAATATTTACATAGATTGATGGATATGGATTTGAGTAATTGCTTTTCAGATCATGTCTGGATATCAGTTCCGTGTCTACCTTTAATCCCAATCAATCATAAATCTACCCCAAAAAAAAATCAAAATCTAATTTATACCAAAAAAAATTAAAAAATTCCATAGAATTAAAAAATCTAATTTACACAACAAAAAATTAAAAATTTTGGCGGATATATCGGACGTACGAATAATTAAAAAATATGCTACTAGAAAACAAATCTTTTATATTATAAAGCACAAGTCATTTCACCAATAACAATTTGACACATCAGCAATCACATATCATTTTAAAAAATATCATATTTATTTCACCAAAAAGAGGAGCACGTTCTGATTTTTGTAAAAATAAAACATCTTTTTAACTATTTCTTCTACAAAGCTAAAACTTCAATTATACGTTGAAAAATAACTGCCTAGCTAAAACTCAAGTTACACGTTCTAATAAAAGCAACTGCTAATTACTCTCCATATTTCAACTGCTCTTCTGCTTCCCACATCTACATGATCTCGACTATCTCAACTCTCAAGTAACTACTCTTTCTTTCTTTTCCATTAATATTTGTAATGTTTTTCAACGATTGTAAATTTCAAACATCCACTTTTTCATGGCTATGAAAACCACAGAGTTCTCCTCCGACTCAAGGTAAAGATCACAATCTTCTTCCTCCATTTAATTTATAGCCTCATAGGCTCATAACTCTAAGAGTAGTCACACTGTCATCTACGTTAATCCTTTTTGCAATCTCCTACTCAAAAATTTGTTAGTTTACTCTTTTCCGTTTGTTTTCTTCTCAGTTTTTTTAATTTGGCAATTTTCAGTATTATCCTATATAATATTTTTAATCGAAATTTGGTGAACATACTATGACAGTTGCCAAAAAGAGTCTCCCTCCATCGTCATACACACTAACGGACTACCATGGACGAGTGAGTAGTGAGTAGCCAGACCCAAAAATAAATTCTTTTTGTTTAGTTCTTTTATGTTCTCATTGAAATATCATTTGGCTGTTACATTTACAGAAAATAACATGCAGGGAAAACCAAAAAAAAAAGAGACCCAAGCCCCAAAATGGAAGACCAATGAAAAAAAAGCTTCAACGGTTGTCATGTCGATGATCGATATATTGCGACGGCTACCAAGTACCAACTAACAAATTAAGTTATTAAATACCTTCATCTTTTTCAAAGTTTATTATTTAGATTTACCTAATTTGAATTTATTTTATTTTATTTTATTGTGAATTACATTATGGATGATATAAAATGAGTAGGTTAAAAACTATAACATGAATAATAACAAAAAATTTGATCCGTACGTAGTACCGGGATAATACTAGTATACTATATTTTCCCCGCTATTTTTGAGGGAGTTCAAGTCCTAGTTAAAAACAAAAGTCACAAAACAAACTATATTTTTCAATTCTCAATTTCATATACCAAAATCTTAAACTAGCACCCATATTGGATAAATCTAACGCAATAAAGCCAAATTGAATCATCTTCCCAGAGATGAGTTAGAATTAATCTGATTTGGGATTTTTTTTATTCTTCTAAACGCAAATAACTGCGTTTGCTTTTGTGTTTAATTATTATTAAAAACGTGTTGTTTACAATTAATAAGATACAAATTCATTTATTTTTGTTAAAAATCTTCCGTAAGTTATAAACGCGAATAAATTATTTTCATTGTTAGTTTTGTGTTTACTGTCATAATTTTTAAAACACTTTTGATAAAATATACTATTAACACACACACACACACAAAACAAAACACACGTATCCAACGAGGTATTGCAAACTGAAAACTCAAACTAGTAATCGATTAGTAATACTAATTATTCCGCGGTAGAACTCACATCGATTCGAGATACCGAAGTTTGACCAACTCACGTGGAAGTTTTCCCGGAAGACTGAGGGTCTTTAGTATTCTGATAACCACAAGAACCTTTGCTGTTATGGGGAAAAAAAAAATTAGAAAGTAAGAGAAGGGAGAGAAGAACAAGACTCACAAAGTTGTAATATGGCATGTCGTGCTATTGTTGAAGCCACAATTACAAATAATGCTGTTGTTCCTCTCCGGATTGAAAACAACATCTACTTCTTGTGTGATCTTTAGTTTTTTTTAAATCGCAAGGGTCTCCAGAATCTAGGTCCAATTTCATACGAAGTGTAGTAGCCATCTCTCCAAGCGTTTTCACAGCATAAGTTGTAACCAAAAGAAAAATCATCGATTACGTATATATATGCCAACTCTTATCGCAATAATGATACTAATTTTAGGATTAAACTAAGAAATGACGAGTATTCGCATACATTCATCTGAATGGAGAACTGATGAAGATGCTTTTGTTGCAAAGAAGCTTATGATGATGGTGAAGAACAAAAGAGCTGAGAAAACGATCGACATAGCGAAACCTGCTTGGTTAGCCACAATATTATACAACATTAACAAAAGCTTCAATACATATATATTACATGGTGAATTAGAAAAGTCTTCAAAAGACAATTAATGTCGTAAGCTGCATGAATGGAAAAGGCGTATGTAAATTAATTTGTGTGGTTATAATATGTTAGAGTCCACCATTATTACATGCACAGTAAATATTAGATTTTTATTTCTATATAGACTTGTTTTTCTTTCGAGCCGAGATCCTAGAAAATTCAGGCTTACGTCATAATCTTTCTAGATTCAAAATTAGCCGGTCAATTGTACTCTAAAACTTAAATGAAAATGAAAATTAAATTAAATTAAATAACAAAAAAAAATTAAACGTAGATCCAATCAAGAACCAAGAATCCTTTTAAGTTTAACAAAAAAAAAATATATCAGAATAACAAAAAAAAAATCAGAACCAAAAAATAAATAAATGTGGATAAAGTACGTAGGAAAGAGTCAAAGGCAAATGATAAAGACAAAATCACATCAGTAGAGTAGATAGAAATACGCATCACTCGTTCATTATGCTACCCCATTAATTATATTAAGAAAGCATTTAATAAGTAATGTTTCCAAGGACGAAGAAGACTCTCTCTAAAAGTAAACGCAATGCAAATAATAATTTGGCAAAAAAGTAGACTTGTTAAAAGGAGGAATTTTCTTTAACAGTTTTATAACGAATTAAACTCTGAAGTGACTTGTCTCGACTCGAGCCCAATCTAGCGCACAACAAGAATCATAGTGTAGAGATAATCCCAGGGTTCACTATACAGTTTAAGCTAGTAAAGAGAATGGACTTGAAGACAAAGACGATGGCTTGAAGCGCAAGTAAACGCTATTAGACAAAGCCCAAGCCCAATGTGATACTTATGTGTAGTAGGGTTCATTGCAAGATATGGTTCATATATAAGTGTGTGTATGACATTGAGAAAATCATCCTTGAGAGTTGCCGTTTGTGGCAAACTCTCTCTTTTTATCCTCTTAATGAATATCAATCTAAAGTTTTGATCTTGAATACAATCTAGAGTTTTTCCTCATCTTTATGCACAATAAAGTTCAATGAGCTATTTCTATTTCTAATCCTCATTTTCTATTTTAATAAAGCTCTAAAGAGCATGAATCCATCTTGTCTATGAAATGCTATAAAATGCAATGCAATAGTCAAGAATTAAATATATATATATATATATATATA
>OVAY01002026.1:0-21741 GCA_900406395.1 Kernera saxatilis | reverse complement strand
GGTTTCGCGGAAAATCCGTGGGATTCGCAAATTTAAGCAGAGCGGATTCGGATAAATCATTTTTGACTCATGAGTCTTGCGGCTTGTGTTATTGTAGATATAAAAAATGTTAAATTCGTCGAAGAACGGGTGTAGCTTAGCGGGTTTGATCCGTTTAACATAAAAAAACACGTAAAAAGAATATTGTGATTGAATATATTTATTTGGGTGTTAAATATATTTTCAGATGAAGATCTTTATTTTTTTTGTTAGATATATACACCAAAAAAAATTTTGATTAATATTTTTTATGAAAAAAAAATATATAAGTAATATTAATTTATTATCAAGGACGAAAAAAGATTAACATTATTTAAAGGTTTAGTTTCACGAAAATGAGTTCTAAAGGTTTAGTTTCCCGAACATCTAGTCAATATGTCCTCTTTTTCTAATTCTCCCTATATTTTATTGCCTGGTTGTGCGTGTGTATGGATTTGCCAATTCCAAAATGTTTGATGATATTTTGACTAAAAAAATTGATGATTAAGCGTTCAAAGATGTCGGTCTAACTCCAAAAATATTACGAATTTTGCGATAAAATTATTTAAGCAGTTTATAAAATGTCATTTAATTAGAACTACTTTTCAACCAAAAGTACTGTTTCTTGATTTTTTTTTTTTCTCATAAAATCTGAATTATTGAAATACTCCACAAGTTTAGTCCTCTAAGTTAGGTTCTTACTTGCATTTCAGATACTTTCTTGAACGACAAGGAATTACGAATCTAAGTTCCATCTATAAAAATATTTTTCTTTTCCTTACAAAAACTTGGTCATATTTGGATCAAACTGTCTATTACTCTAATTTTCTTTTCAAAATTTTAAAAAATTGGTGTAGACTAGTCGTTTGTGTTCCCTGAATAATGCTTCCCCGCGATCAAATCAACTCCATCGATAGTTAATAGTTTGATAACAAGTCCACTAGTTTAGGAAAAGAAAATCATATACTAGCTCTTATTATTTAATCGTATACCGATATTTTTTATAACTTTTCATCGAGTCACGACGTCATCATCACAAGAGAGGAGAAGAAGGAAAAATCAAACATACTATAAACATAGAAAACCGACGAAAGAGTTCTCAAATTAATTTACCATACTTTCAAAGACAAAATTATCAATTTTTCATTCACCATTTAAATCAGGTATTTGTTATAGTTTATAATATTTTAAAGGTTAACACTATATAAAACTTTTAATATTGATTTCACATATGATTTCAACATTATTCATTTTTATAATATATTATGATTATACAATCATTATTCTAATATTTTTCAGTTTACCTTATTCAACACGTTCGTCTAACTGACTACCAGTTATAATATCCTAACACTGTTTTCAATTCAAACAATACTCCTTTGTGCCACGTATATAGTTGAAAATATTAGTGAATGAGATGAGATTTATCCAAAATAATGGAGAGCCGTCCACGTGTCAAAACCAGGAATGATGTTAAGAAGTAGTGGATCACCTAACCCGGAACGGAAGAACTGGTCCAAAGTGTTCGGAGGAGGGTTTTAGGGCTAAAAGCTAAAAAAAACCGTTGGTTAGTTTTAACCCCACAAAAAAAGAAAAAATTCCAAAAACGTTTTTAATTTACTGAAAATTTTTGACTAATCAGATGTTGACATTTGTTGTTAAAATTGATATTTTTCTCATACATTGGAGTTTTTTCTGTAAAGAATTTTTGTGGTTTCATGGGGTTTTTGTTCAGACACAAACCCAACTTTAAAGGCGGGTGTTTTACGGCTCATATCTTTCTATATATTTTTTATTTCCCACAAACGAATTCAAACATAAATCTCACTTTTCTTTTCTCGTACAAAACCAATCGAAATCAAACTCGAAAGCGATTCAAAGAAACGAAAGAGACAATCATAAGGTTGTCTTATGTGATTATATCCAATGCTTATTTTTTCGGGGTTTGATTTTCGACATGGATGTTTTGTGTTATAGGATCTGATTTTTGTATACGTATGATAAAACAATTGCGCAGGTTCAAGCTTAACGTAAGCAATTTGTAGTTGCTTGTGTTGCAAGAAACATGGTGGACTGTGGTTTCCATGCCTACCAACTTGCTCTGGTTCCTAGGGCTTGTAGATCACCCAGAGTGCGTGTATATTCCAATGACATTTCTTCTTCCAGAAATTACATACAATTAGCTCACTCGATCGCGTCTTTTTTTTTTCAGGGACGCAGACAAAAATTGATGAAAAAACATAGATCCGAGTTCGACGTTTTAGCCCAAGTGGCCGAAAAATTCTCAGGCGATAGCGAGGTCCATGAAACAAAGGAGACAAATGATGATTTCGTTGTCAATAACTTCTTGGAGACAATGGAAGTTAAGGTTAAGCCTCAACCTGGTCAGGAGAAACCTTCTCAGGTGTTATTGTCTAAGGATTGGTTAGCTCTTGGTCCTTCCATGTCTAGCTCTCCAATCACACAAGAAGAAAACTTTGATTCACGTTCCAAGATCATCGGTAAGATCAAGTCACTCGCTAACTTTACTTGTACCGCAAGCTTACATAAAAGATTGATTTTTTTAGCGTTTCTTTGGATTTATGTAGACGTGAAAAGAAAGATGTGTTCCACAAAAGAACGAGGTTCGTGTAGTAGCCATGAATCGCAGAATATGTATCCCTTGAAGAAAAGGAAGTTGTTTTACCAAAATCATCGATCTGAATCACGTGATGCTCCGTGTACCGGTATGGCCGATATCTATTTAATTTTGAGATCAAATTTACATGAACAATTGTTATAATTTACATGAACATTCTCTTGTCGTGTTTCCAGTTAAATTCGGTATTAAGTCGTTAAGAATCTCGGAGCTATTGGTGGACATTCCCGAATCAGCCACGGTTGGGTCCCTGAAAATAGCGGTATTGGAAGCTGTAACACGGATTCTTGAGGATGGACTAAACATTGGAGTGGTTCTTCGAGGTAAAACCATAGTAGATGACTCCAAAACGCTTCTTCAGATTGGGATCCCTCGCGATGACGACGATGACCACAACCTAAGCTCTTTGGGATTTATGCTAGAACCACGGAAATCAGACACAACAACAACAACAAGAGTAGCCGTTGTTTCCCCGAAAATGCGACTTAGGTAATATTATATGTGTATTGTGTAAGAAGTTTCTGAATTTTGTATTCTTTATAAATCGCAGTCAGAAGTATCTTGATAGTTAACTTTATAAACAAAATTAGGGTTCCGGGGTCCATGGAGAGCACTGAAACTGTGGTAGCTAAATCCGTGGTTCCGGTGCGCATGAAACCGGCCTCGCAGCCGGAGATGGTTCAACGGAGAATCAGACGGCCATTTACTGTCTCAGAAGTAGAAGCGTTGGTTCAGGCAGTAGAGAGGCTCGGCACCGGAAGGTCATTAATCTTGTAGCTCTTATAACTTTTTACAGCCTTATTCAGTTTTTAATTTCATTGGTTTTCTCTAATCTGTTTTGTTAAATTATTGAATTGTACGTACCTTCCATATTGATTCTTTTTCAGGTGGCGCGACGTCAAGTCTCATGCATTTGACCATGCAAATCATCGAACTTACGTTGACCTCAAGGTACCTTTTAGAAAGAAAAAAACAAAGCTATATATAATAGATTTTTGTTGACACTAAAAATAAACAAATAAGCAACATTCTTGTTATATGTGTAACATAAAACAGGATAAATGGAAGACGTTGGTTCACACAGCAAAGATATCAGCAAGTCAAAGGAGAGGCGAACCTGTGCCTCAAGAACTTCTTGATAGGGTTTTAGTCGCTCATGCTTTCTGGTCTGACCGGACCGGGTGAATAAAAACTTCAATAATTGCCTTTTTGTAGGAAATAGTTTTAAGCTTACAATTACTTAAGTTTCGGCTTTTGATTTTTTACCGTACTTTATAATTACACTACTTCGCCAAAAGTGATTTGGGAACATTTTAACCCGGAAAGGTGTGGTTGCTATTGAATATTGAGATGGTGTAGGTTATACGTTAAAGTAGATAATGAAACGAGTGTAAGTTTGTGATTTAACACCCGCTAACATATTTATATTGAATGTGATCGTGTTTTCGGTCTATTGAGTTATTCCAAATTTGGAGCTTTTCTGTTGATAATATAAATAGATGACTTAACAAAACGAGAAAATATATATAATAAGTAGATGATCCAAAGAGAGACATTCTTCTAAATAACGGTGTATATTAGAAATCGAATCCTGTCAACATGATTAAGTTATAACGTAACTACACCTGGATGACATATATACTGTTTTTGGAGGATAAAGTTTTGTACCGCTTAAGAAACGCACTTCTGGTTACGTGAAATTGCCTTTATAATATTTGTAACTTTCTTTTTGGGTTAAAATTTCTGGTTTTATTTCTCTTAAAGGTTTTTTTGTTGTTGTTAACTTCTCTTAAAAGGTATTGTTACAAAAAAAAAGGTGCCGAAATGAAAAGCGGTGAACGAAGAACATAACAAAAATAATCAATTCATAGTTCCATGTATCCATAACGCTAGAGTATCGAAAAACCGTGGAATGTCATTGTCTCGCCCGGCAAAACAAGTATTTTTGATTTTACGAATTTTTTTTTTGAAAAAGTCTTCCACAGGTTAATACTAAACATGTATTTATATTTCTGTTTTGTATATAGAAGTTTTAAAACAAAATGAGAAAAACATGTGACAAAATGCAGTTTCCACGATTGTCTAGTGACCAACAAGTGCTGTGATTTTGATCTATTCCCGTTTTTTTTTNTTTTTTTTTTTTTTTTTTGTAAAAAAAGAAAATTAGAGATATGCTCGTCTCCTATTTGGGCCATTATACCTTACCTTATTAGATGGTTTTGGACCCCCGATCCGATCAGAGGCAGACGTCGTCGTTTTGATTCCCACATGGTGGGTCCCTCTCACTCCGGATAAAGTGGGTGGTCTATCTCTGCAACTTGGCCACGTGTTTTGTCTATCCATACATCACACAAAAATATCGGGTCTCTTTTGTTCCCGTAATAAACTAATTAACAATCAATCTCTTTCGCTCTCGATCTTCCACAATACTGCGTTTCTGTTTTTTTTTTTTTCTTTTTCTTTGAAGAATCGTAAATGGCGAACAATGGACCCAATTGGGATGGATTGCTCAAATGGAGCCTCTCCCATTCCGATGGAGCTTCCTCTTCTCGCCGTTTGAGGTCTCTCAACTATTCTTATTCAAAATCTCTTTGCTTTTTCTTCCTCGGATCTTATAATTAGACACTAGTTTTGTTAAAACACTGACCAATCCTTTCGTCTTGCTTACATGGATTCTTAATTAATTGAAATGCTCTCTACTGCGAGAAAGAATGCATTTGGATGATTAATCTTCAAGTGTTTTCTCGGGAATTCGATTCTTGATTTGAAAATTGTGTTCTTGTTAGCGAGGAAGATCGACAATGGTTCATGGAAGCAATGCAAGGACATACAATCGATTCAATTTCGCGTATGAAAGTAATATCTCAAATCATGAAAATGCCTGAACAAGTCTTGGAGTCTCAAGGAGTTACATCTGACGATCTTGAAGGTTCTTTACTTCGTCCCATTGGCAATTATTCGGTTATGCAAAAGAACCGGTTTGATCGGTTTCAAAAAGTCTTATATTTATTTGGACAGGGATGTTGGATGAGCTGCAAGAACACGTCGAGTCGATTGATTTGGCCAATGGTTAGATCTTACATAACTATTTTTCGGTTTTTGTTATATTTTTTGAAGGTATTTTTGACATTTATGGATCATTAATGTTCAGATCTTCATTCCATTGGAGGTTTGGTCCCTCTCCTTAGTTATCTCAAGCACTCTAGTGCCAAGATTCGAGCAAAGTCGGCCGATGTTTTGACCACGGTTGTTCAAAACAATCCACGAAGCCAGCAGCTTGTTATGGAAGCAAATGGGTTCGAGCCATTATTAGCCAACTTTATTGTTGATCCCGACATTATAGTCCGGACCAAGGCGCTCGGTGCTATATCTTGTAAGAGTTACTATTTCTAGCAAAATTTGCTTCAGGGCCCCAGAGTTTGACAGTGTTTTGTTGCCTTTGGCGGTGCAGCTCTTATCCGTCACAACCAACCCGGGATTACAGCTTTCCGTCTGGCAAATGGTTATGCTGGCTTGCGAGACGCTTTGGTCTCTGGCACCGTTAGATTCCAAAGGTAAAAACAAAGTTCTCAAACATTTGTTCAGTTTCGAATCGGGTCGGTTTATCTGGACTGAACACTCTAGGATTATCGACTTTTCTTAAGTCAATGCTATATACTCTTCCCGTTTCAGAAAAGCCTTGAACTTGATTCACTATCTTCTCCAAGAAAGCAACTCAGACTGTAAGATCGTTCGAGATCTTGGGTTTCCTCGCATAATTATCCACCTAGCATCCAACGAAGACCTCGAAGTCCGAGAATTCGCCCTTCGTGGTCTCCTAGAGCTTGCCCGTGAAGAATCTGAGAGAAATCTTGACAGAGCGGATGTGAATCTAAGACAGCTTCTTGAGGATAGAACAAGAAGAATCATTTTGATGTCGGACGAAGATCTTTGTGCAGCTAGAGAAGAAAGAGAGCTAGTGGATAGCCTTTGGACCGTGTGTTATGATGAACCGTCCCATCTAAGAGAGAGAGGGCTGGTTTACCTCCCGTGTGATGACGAGCTGGCTCCTGATGTGGTTAGGGACCGCTTTGAACCTCCTCTAAGAGCTTGGGCTGCAAGACGATATGATGAAACGAGTGAACCACAGGTTCCACTTCTTCTTGGTCCAGCACGGTGACCTCCTTGCTATGGCGTTTGATCCGATCTCACACAAAAATTGTGTTTCAACTACAAACCTCTATAACGAAAAACTTGTGTAACACAATACTTCAAATGTTTACCGTCTCTCTGTTTCAACTACAGTGTTGCATTATAATGTTAAGTCATCAATCAGAGGTAATATTACTTTTAAGGCCTTGTAAATTTGTATGTGGGGCTGTTCTTGATCGTGAATCAGCTTATTCCAATCATAATCTTATCTTTCATAAATTCTTATAACAAAACCTCAATAATTTCTGCATACTAAGGCAAAAAATATATGTACATGATCCGCATTAATAAACTTAAAAAAAAAAAAAGTAATAGCATAAAATGTTGCTAAAAGTTGAACATCAATCACCTCGCACCAGAGAGTAGAGAATCAGCGATGGATGATCCGCCGGTAAACCCTTTAAACACGGAGGAAGAATACGACATTGCAATACCACTAAAACCCTCCCGCCCTCCCCAATTCATCCCGCTACTCGCCGACAAATCCAAGGGAGTTAATTCCGGCAACGCCATGTCTCCTCTCAGATATTGTAAAACCTGCCTCATACTCGGTCTAGCCCGAGGGTCCGAGTGGGAACACAGCAGACCAAGTTTCAACACCATTTCGATCTCTTCAAGATCGTAACCATCGGACCCGAGATTCGGATCCTTCGCTTCCATTATGTTTCCTCTGAGCCACAAACCGAAAACCCATTCCACAAGCAAGAACGTCTCATCGCTTTCGCTATGGAGCTCAATCGGTCGTCTTCCTGAAACAACCTCTAGGAGAAACGCACCAAACGCGTAGACATCAGTTGCGGTCGTGGCCCGTCCAGTCCGGGAATGTTCAGGTGCTAAGTAACCCAATGTTCCAACAACGTGAGTGGTCTGAGGATCCGACCCGTGATCATACAACCGGGCCAAACCAAAGTCACCGAGTCTACCGTTGAAATCAGCGTCTAACAGAACATTGCTAGCTTTCACGTCACGGTGAATCACCACTTGTTCCCATTCCTCGTGAAGGTAGAACAATCCAGAGGCAACTCCTTTGATGATCTTAGATCTCTGTTTCCAATCTAAGGTTGTCTCTGGATTGTTGTATAGATACTTGTCTAAGCTTCCATTGGGCATGTAATCGTAGACCAGAAGAAGCTCTCCTCTCCGGCGACAATAACCCAAGAGAGGAACTAAATTTCGGTGACTCATCCGGCCGATACTCACGATCTCCGCCACGAACTCTTTCATCCCTTGTTTGGAATCGTGTGAGACTCTCTTCACCGCGACTTCGAGCTTCGTCGTCGGGAGAATCCCTCTGTAAACTCTTCCGAATCCGCCGGATCCGAGAAGATCCTTCTCCTTAAACCCTTTCGTCGCGTGGTAGAGCTCCTTGAATCTGAATCGGTTCTTCCCGAACTCTGTTTCCCAGTCGTCGAGCTCCTCCTCAAACTTCTTCTTCCTCCTCACGATGTAGAGAGAGAGGAAGATCATGGAGAAGATCAGAAAGAGGGCAATCAAAGGCATACCGATTTTGTAGAAATCGGATATTCGTTTGGGCTCGAATCGAGGAAGCTTCGGGAGCTTAGACAACGTAAGCATCGGAGCTTCGCCGTTTACCCGGAAACTCCATCCGACTACGAAATGCTCAGAGAGAACGGAACCAGTCGCGGACGAGAAACCTACATACATATCTTGCAGAAGAATCGAAGAAAGATCTCTGACATACGAAACAAGCGGTTTCCTAGGTTTATCGGAAGCGAACGGAGCCATCGTAACATCAATTCGATGGCTACGATTTTCGTAATCGACCCAAACCTGCATCCGTTTGCGACTAATCAAGCTCAGATTCCGAAACTCGTCTTTCTCGTCCCAGTATCCGGCGGTCGAGTAATTCGCCGATCTCAAACCATTGATGTCGATTCCGACGTGATTATCATTTGGATCACCGAACTCGCTGCTCTGGATCGTGTCGAACTCGACGGCGAAGACGTGATTCGTGTCGTTTCCGTTGTCTGAGATGTTGAAGAGACCGATATATTGACTTGGAAGTGCAGAAGGAAGACCGAGCGTTGGAGCTACGACGAAGGCGATTCCATGGCCGCTTAGTGTTGGGATTTGAGAATGTATCGCGAAGACGAAGGTTGTGGAGAAGGAGGAAACGGTACCGTTTGGAGAATCTTTGAACCTGATCCGTTCGGTATAGAAGGCGTGACCGGTTCTCTGAACCGATGTGTTGGTTAGCTTCAATAGACCGTTGGGTGTAACTGTAGCGATGCCTTGGAGTGAGATGTCTGTCGGAGGATGGAAGCCATTGTAGGTGAAATTGAGAATTTGAGAGGAAGATCTCAGAGTTTGACAGAGAAGGAAGAAGAAGACGAGCTTGCTGAACATGGCTTCCGGTTATTCCCGGTTTAGTTTTGCTCAATTTTGAAGAAGATGTGTCAACAAAAGAAGAAAGATGAAGGGAAATCGAAGATTTAAGATGTGAAGAAAAAAAGAGAAGTCGTGGTAATAAAGGCTGCTTTTAGACCACGCCCGTGATTGAAAAATATGTCAGAGGTAGGTGAAGTATTGATCAAGATATTAAAAAAGAGCTTCAATTAATAAATAGATATTTAATTTCATTTTTTTTTTTGGTAAAGTAGATTTAATTTCATTCTATGATTATTTATTATATTCGTTTTCGTGAGGAGTATCTAAAATCATCACTTTGATTTTGACTATTACATGAATCCAGTTTGTTTGCATGTGGCTGCAATTAATTTATAAGCTTCATCTAGTATAGTCAATGGTCAATCAGTGAGATGTTGATAACTTTTGTTAGTTCTATTTAATTTAGTCAATTCAGTCTTTTGCTCGTAATCTTAGTGGACATAAGACCAAATTCCAATTTGTGGTTTAGTAGTTGAGAAAAAAATAGAACACAAAAATGTGTATAAATGAATTTGAAAAAAAGTGTATAAATGAACTTTCTTAATTAAATTATTTTTAATAGATATTGTATTCATATACAACAATCATTTTATGAAAATATAAAAACTTAAAAAGTTCTATGAGTACTGTAAATGGTAAATAAATAAGAGAATGATACCAAAAAAAAGAGAGAATGAAATTCTCGTGCTTCTCCAAAATAGGGTTGTTCCAGTTTTAATTGGTTTTGGTCTCTGGAATTTTAACCATATTTCGTTGACTAAGAATAGAAATCATGTTATATCTAAATTTAACTTGTAAGAAAACTATCATTTCTCTAATGGCTTAAACTCTCTGGATGTAGACAACAAACAAAACAAAACAAAAAGGAAAGGCTGAGATTTACTTTGTGGTTACATCTTACTAATGGTTATGTAACGATTCGTTCATCAGAGAGAAACTGACCGACATATAATATTCCTCGGCATATATTCCTTTTAGTTTTAGGATTTATGTTTATTTACAATTATTTTCCAAAGGAATTTGATAAATACAATAATTTTCAAAGGATTTATGGGCTTGTCCACAAATTTGAAACTGATATGCAACAATATTACGTATTTAAATAACATAGCAAAACCATTTTGGTGATGCAATAACAAACTATTCTTTGACATTTCTCCTTGGGCATGTGACATTTATGAAAAAAAAACGTTGACCTATCCATACTTGCACCCAGTGAATTTTAAAAATATTCTAATCACACCGTTGCAACCTTTGCACCCAGTGAAATCTGGGTTTTGGGAGTTTTTTAAATAAAAACTAGTCTATTAAAATGCATGAAACTAAAATACAAAGCTGTAATCAAAATATTGTTGATTATTTCTAAACATTTTTTTATTGAATAATACGAGTATTCGCAAAGTTTTCCGTTGGACATATGATTGCTCCACGTTCGGTCAATCGGTCATCTAAATGTAAAATAATAATTGAATTTTTTAATGTAGAAACGACCAACTGATTTATATATACTTCTATTAAAAAAAAGATGACACAAAAGATCTTATATTCATTAACATATATATTCGAAAATCTGGATACAGATTAATTCAAAACAGTTTTTAATGAATTTTTCTTCTTTCTTTTTTAATTTGTAACAGTTTTTGTATATATATAAAGTTAGTCAAAATTTTATTTTTTAAGAAAATGAAATTATCCATAACAACTTTAGTGACGTAAAACTAGTTGAGTTTGTAGGAAAATGTGAATGAATGTATATTCCTTGGATCTGTGAGAAAACTGAAAAGGAAGGGAGGGAGGGAGGGAGAGAGAGAGAGAGAGAGAGAAGTGATATGATATAACTATTGATGGGTCAAATGAATTACGACTGGTCAAAACTTGTCCACTCTATTTCTATTTCTTGGAAGGAACCTTCTCAATTCTCAATCTCGACCGTTGATTTTTGGTGTCAGTCAGCTACATCCATGATGGTCGGTCTTAGTCTTACGATATGATCTTGTTTGATTTTTTCTTTGGACTTCAATTTTATTCCATCCCGACTCAAATAAAGGACAGATTTGTAGTTATAGTCGAGCTCGGAATGCTAAACTAGGAACAATGAAAATAGAAATCAAATTTAAGAATTAATGAACAGAGAAAACGAATTTAGTATGGCAACTGGTCGAAAGTTCTTAAGGTTTCGTCGGACATAGCTTAAAAAAAAAACCACTTTTTATGGATCACAAGAAATCCAGCTTGAAACCTTCTTTTTTTTTGTTACCAGGCAAGATTAGGCCTCTAATTTTGGAATCTCACGGTCACACGTAGCTGCTGCATAAGGTTTTTTTTTTAATGTCCATTAGCCTAGAATGCAAAGCTCTCTCTCAGACAGAGTAGTTACAAGAAACAGAGGTTGTTGTTGTTGATGAAGCAGAGTCACTAGAAAAGCAAGACAACGGAGAAGACAAAGAAGTCGGGTTTTTAATGTCACCAAGTGTCAATAGCTCAATTGATAAAGATTTTACAGTAAAACTTAGAAGTCGCCGGTTCGAATGACATTTGGGAAAAAACCATATTAAATGTTTTAGTCTCTGACATGAGAAGATGTACGGGCCTAGGTCCAGAACCTCTTAGTAATTAAAAAAAAAATGTCCAATTTTTTTTTAATAAAAAAACAACAGATAGACTTTTAGTCTTTTAGATAAATCATTCAGAAAAAAATATGAAGAGAAATGGACAAAGTAGTGTAAACAGTAAACGCTGCAGTTGAAATGCCTTATCGTACTGCAGTTGAAATCATGTTCAAAAGATTTTGATTTTTTTTATTTATTTTATGTAATACTCGAGGGGCCTTAGATAGAATTTTCGCCCAAGAGAGGCCCTAAATATTGAGCGGGCCTGCTTAGAGGTTGCTAATTGTAGGATGCGTTTTAAATTTTAATCACATCCATTAAATTGTCTGGCTTGTCGAGAACCTTTTTGGAATAAATTGATATGCTTGTGTGCCTATACTTGGATCTGTGAGAAAAGGAAAATGTGAATGAATGTATCTTACTTGGAACCTTTTTGGAATAAATTGATATGCTTGTGTGCATCGAAATTTAACTTATACGGAAAAATGTCAACTTCTTACGGGAAATTTCTAAATGTTTTGTAGGAAAAAAAGAGAGAAACTTAAGCCCAGATCAGGCCCGAAGTTATTTTGTTAGTAATAACCTAAGCCCCATATACATACTATGAGAGGTCGAAACCAATAATGACTAATGAGTACGTAACACACTTTAAGTCTTAACCCAATAAATCAACCGACAAATTTCTTACAGTTTCTCAATACAAAGTTTCGAAAAACTAGTGTGTCATACTGTCATGAGTTTATTTTCCCTTAAGCGAGCATCTACCTTACAGAATCGGTGAAAATTTCATATGTAACGTTTTCATATCTCAAATTAAAGTTATATTCCGATAAATTTCGGACTTGTATGGTATTGAGCATATTATATGGGTATATGTGAGAAAACTCCTAATCAACGTCTTTATATCTCAAAGTTTATATATTCTTAATAGCTTTTTGTATGGTATAAATTGTCAGTACGTATTTTGGAAAGTGTGATCAAAATGTTTTACCAGTTATATTAAAGCACATGATTCAAGCCTAACATTGTCGCACAAAAAAAATCTAATATTGTATGTAATTAGGATTCTTAGCAAATAGATGTCGTATATATGTTTGTAATGAACAATGGAAAAACTTAACTAGAGAACTGCCACAAAACAACTCCTCCTTTTTTTTTCTTTTTATGATATATCAATCAGAGAATTTGATCTTGGTGTTCTTCATTTAGTATTTTGTTTCTTCTATTTTCATGGCACAGTAAAACTCTTTATGAACTATCTCATTTCTTAGCTTATTTATCTACCTTTATAAAGCTTGAATCTATCTTGTTTTGATTCTACTCACAAGTTACAATCATATTCAGACACTTTGTCTTTGCGTTGCTGATAAAGACACATGTGAAACTCTAACATTAAAAAAAGTTGGCAAAAGAAATGTTCAAATTAGAATTCTTCTTAGAATTGTCATAACCCTTTGACACATTCTAACCGTAGGGTTAAACTAAGCTTATGGAAATTTAATTAATGTTTGTAGATATCAAACAATTGTTGGATAAGTCCACGACACTAATGCGGAATTGTTCAAAAGTTTTTTGCTTAGGAAACTACATATACAACGGCTGTAATACTTCTTCCTCTTTAGCTACGTAAGGAGTTAGAATTAATGTTTAATAAGTTAACAAGTTAACTAAGCAAGTGTCGTCATCATTTAGCGTATGATGCCCCCTTATTATAGTTTTATCTCTAACCGGATGAAAGTCATTTAACATATAGTTGTGTAATGACTTTCATATACAGTATGTCGTCTAATGACACTGATTAAAGATAATTGTAAAAACATATATGTTGTCTACCGCTCACTCATACGTAAAACATTGTTTATTCAGACATCGCTCATTTGTTTACATTTGCATTTTCATTGATTCTAAGTTTCTAACATTTACATTGTGTCATTTCAAATTCAATAGATTTATAAATTTAAATGTTTTTATATATAGTTTTTTTTCTTCTACAATTTATATGCACATTACCGGATTTGAATTCGAATTATGAAACGCCGACAATTAACTACTACAAATCATTAAGCTACAAACCCAATCGAATGTCCGGGGCTTTGTGATCAAGTGGTTAGAGGACGGTCCTGAGACGCCAACATGTTTCAGATTCGATCCACTTGCTGCGTGAAACTACAACACATTGTTCCTGGACATCCACACGGATATGAGTCTTTGCTTTCGGCTCATTTGCATATCCGAAAAAATGGTCTATCCGTGGGCTGCATTTCCCCCCAGGAGATGAGTCTGGACCCTCCGTAGACCTGAGATTTACCCATGAGTTATATATATAAAAAAAAAAAACCAATCGAAAAAATAATACATTTCTTATATATATATAGATAATATAGTGATTATTGTCGGCTATAGATATGTAGTATTTTATACAAAACTTATAAATGTAAACGCAAACCCAATAAAATAACCAATCATCGCTAGACAATAATCACATAAGTTATATATATATTTGTCGGCCGTAGGCCTTAGAAAAAGTAGGCGGTTTGACTTTAACTTAGTTAATTAACAATTATCCCATTGACATTGTATATAGTTCTCAGGCCTCTACGTACCATCACCTTGTGATTTATAAATTTTACATCCCTTCACAAATCCAAACACTCCCTCTTTTTTTTTAATTTTGTTGTTTATATATTCTCTCGATCATATACAGATGAATAAAAAATACTTGGATCGTCGATCATATTCATGGTCCGGACAAGCAAGACCATACATATGCGATTTTTGCGAGAGAGGTTTCTCAAACGCACAAGCTTTAGGAGGGCACATGAATATCCATAGGAAAGATAGAGCAAAGCTTCGACAAGCAAACCTAAAAGAAGGAGATAGTGAAGACGCCATGTGCACCACTTCGAGAAGTCGGTTCGAGCATGATCTTATCGAATTACCTTTCTTCGTTGATACGGTCGGTCCAACAACAAAAGAAGACAATAATAAAAGTGGAAACTATTTGGGAGACGAAGAAGAGAAGAAAATGAGGAGACTTCAAAAGGCTTTATCCCAAAGTGCAGTAGTGATTGATCTCGAGCTTCGTCTAGGGTTAGATCCTTATAAGAAATCACCTAGTACGTAACTATGTGAATAGTTTAATCACCAAGTATATATGTAATTATGTGAATAGTTATAATTTATTTTGTTTGTTTGATTAGTTATTGATTTGTTTGTTAATATTACACTAAAACTAACATTTATGTACATAATAATGGTATCTGATTGTGATGAGAATTTAATCATTAATTTGTTATCATAAATTTATAATGGTTAGTTGATAAAAAAAAATTTATAATGGTTTATTTAATTTGCCAAGGATATATGCGTATATATATGAGGTAGTAACTAGTAGTTACGCAGAAGAATAAGATGTAACAAATGAACCAATTTATTCGATTTGACAAAGTAGAGAGAATCGTTGAAAAAGCAAATAACAATAAGCAGAAGAATACAAATCACACAAAAATATTAGCGAAATACGTAGTGAAGCATCTTATTGTCATTATTGATAAAAACGATCACGATGATCTATAAAACACATGTAAGGTTTTTTTTTGGTTAAACACATGTAATTTTTTTAAGAGAATGAATGAGTTATTTGTTTATATGTACACGATTTTAGATGATGTCAAGGGATATTAGATAACTATATCTTTCTTTATTGAGTTCAATTTTATAACGTTCATATTTTAGCCTATACGCAGTATGAACTTAAAACTATTACGAAATAAATCTCTCTATTTTCAAGATTTCGGTAAATCATCGAATATCTAAGTCAATTTTCTAATATCTATTAAGTAACTATTATAAATTTAATTTTGGGCCAAATTCAAATGCGGATCAATTATCTAACTATCTTTTGCTAGACGAAACCCTAAACCAGACTCAATTTCTAAAGTTAATTTTAAGAAACTAATAACTCTAGAATCTAACCAACCCCTTATAGATAGGGACTCCGACAGTCCGACTCCCTTCGCAAGATTTGCTCCATCGTTATAAATTGGACTTTTTGAAGTTTTTTCGTATTGTTTAATAATTATCTATTTTACTTTAGTATCTCAAATTTGAACTTATGATATTATTAGTTTTGCTATTTGTTTGTTTATTTATTTTTGATTATACCGTATTTATGTTTTGTTTGTTTTTTTCTTCTTATTGTTTGTTTATTTTGTATTGTTTTCATTTTTCTTATTTTATTCTCAAGTTGTAGTCAAAGAATTTATCATTAAAATTTGTAATTTGATATAGTTATATAAACTTTATTTGATGCACTGAATTGTGCTGGTGGAGGAAAGAGAGAATGAATGTGAATCATGCATCAATTCATATCTGCAGGTGGAAGATCCTCCAGCTACGAGTGGAAATAATCGGCATGCATGGGAACCTTACTTCGGGAGTTCATTTAGCTTTTTCCACTTCATTCTTTGCAGCTGCAACAATTTGTGTCATGTATTGATAGAATTATAGTCAAAGATAATTTATCATTAAAAATTGGAAATTCATGTAAAATTAACTTTTTTGTCAGCAAAACCCTAATGATTACTAGACAATTAATCAGCTTAAAAACCAATAGAGAATAGAGATGTGTGTATATTACAAACCAATGTATCTGAATCAAATTGTATATTGAACCAACTAAAAAAACTAATTTAAATTAGTTAATAATGGAAGCTGATATAGCACAGGAATATTTGGAAGGTCATTTCTCCACCACGCGTCAATCAGAGAGAAAAGGAGCTCCAGTTTCCACAATGGTCTTTCCTTCCAGAAACTTCTCGATATTTTAGTTATTATAAACAAATAAACGCGGCCAAGATCTTGCCACGTGTTTTTTACATGACGTGGCATCCGAGGTGGCACTCCCTAAACTCCTGCAATTGATTCTCACACCCTCATTTTTCTCTCACCGAGTCAACTCGTTCTCTTTTGTTTATTTTTTTTCCGTTTCTTTCTCGATTCTCTCTGTGACTCCTTTCTTTTTTAATGGTCTCGGAAAAACGTTGATTTGCTGAGAAAGTGAAACGCAGATCACTGAAGGAGACTAGATTGTGTTGCTAGGGCTTTGATGCTGGTCGATCTTTGTTCTTTTAATTCTTGGTTTTGTTTGGAGTGTTTTTGATTTCTGTGTGTGTGTGTGTGTGTGTGTGTTTATGGTGATTGTGGATTTGAAACAATCTCTGCCATGAATGGAAACAATGGAGGACCTGTTCCGATTGGGGAATGTAAGGCGACTGTAGTTTACATGTCCGGTTACCTACCAGGAACGGCGCCGGAGAAATCCCCAATTCTCTCTCCTGTTCCCGTGCGTTTACCGGCGGCTGTTCACGGCCGAGATTCGTGGAAAGACGTATGTGGCGGTGGCTGTGGATTCGCTATGGCTATTTCAGGTTGGATTAACACCTGGGCTTTTCTCGGATTTACTGAATTCGGAAGTTTTCTTTCATATATATGAATCAAAAGATCGATATGAGCTTGACTTTTTTTTTTCTTTTTCTTTTTTCTTTCCGTTGCTGGGTTTTAGAGAATGGGAAGCTTATAACTTGGGGTTCTTCTGATGATGAAGGACAAAGCTATGTGGCTTCTGGAAAGCATGGGGTAATTTTTTTAAAGAGTTAAAGATGATGGAATATTTGTTTCTTCTTCTAACCTTTTTGTTACGAATTGATTCCATTATTGTCTTTTCTTGACTGTGATTGGTTAAGGAAACTCCAGAGCCGTTTCCTCTTCCCACGGAGGCTCCAGTCATACAGGCTTCTGCAGGATGGGCACATTGTGCGGTTGTAACAGGTGATTTATGTGCTTTGACTTGGAGACAATAGACATGTTTGAAACGCCAATATAGAATATTTAGAATCGGGAAATTGAAACATGATATGGACTAATGATAATTGTAACTATGCCTTTTATCTGAAGACCTGTTTGTTGGTGTGTATAGAGGCTGGTGAAGCATTTACTTGGGGTTGGAAGGAGTGCATTCCATCAAAGGAGCTTGGTGGTAAGCAGAAGAGTGGCTCGAGTGAGCAAGGTGAGATCGGTTGGGATATCATCCGTTTTAGTGCTTTTTTTATATTAATCACTGACCGATATGGTATGTTCTCAATTGTGATAGTAAGTCCACTATCACAAGGTTCAAATGCATCCAGCGGTATGACATTACAGAATGAGAACCGAAAGGTTGGAGAGGAGTCAGCAGCGAAGCGGAGACGGGTTTCAACCGCCAAAGATGAAACGGAAGGCCTTACGTCTGGAGAGGACTTCTTTGCTACAACACCTTCACTTGTGAGTGTTGGCCTTGGTGTGAGGATCACTAGTGTTGCTACTGGTGGCCGCCATACTCTGGCATTGTCAGGTGAAGTTGAATAAACGACTTCTTTACAATCCGAGATGAAGCTGCTTCTTTGTTAGTCGCAGCATGTAGTTTTTAGCGTAGGTTATGTGAAGCCTGAAGATTTCACTGAGGATGATTGCATCTTATGTGTCATGTTTCTGTGGAAGTTTCAGATATAGGACAGGTTTGGGGTTGGGGATATGGAGGCGAAGGACAATTAGGATTGGGTTCCCGGATTAAAATGGTGTTGTCTCCTCATCTAATACCTTTCCTGGAATCACCTGGACCTGGAAAAGAAAGAGCTTTCGTATTACATCAAGGGACAACAACCACGTCTACTCAAGTTCCAAGAGTTCCTGGTCAGTATATAAAGGCGATTTCTTGTGGAGGGCGTCATAGTGCGGCAATTACAGGTCTGTTGTGACTTCTGAGTCATTCCTCTGTACAGTTGATTCAACTGCCTTTGTATGAAGAGAGAAAAGTTGCTTTGCAGTATATGAATTTCTCAAGTTGGTATTCAGGAGTGATTTAGGAATTTTTGTAATGTTTTGATTTTGATTGCTCGTCCTTCCTTGTTGCAGATGCTGGAGGGTTAATAACTTTTGGCTGGGGACTCTATGGACAGGTGAATGTTTTACTTGTTATTAATCTTTGTCAGATTTTCAAACTGACGGAGCCTTGAATTGAAATGAGTTCTCTTTAACCATTTGCTTATGCTAACCTGGCAATTTTCTTGGCATATAGTGTGGCCAGGGAAACACAAATGACCAGTTAAGGCCCATGGCTGTGTCAGCAGTGCAGAATGTTCGAATGGAAAGCGTAGCAGCTGGTTTGTGGCATACTATTTGCATCTCTAGTGATGGTAAAGTGTTTGCCTTTGGTGGAAACCAATTTGGGCAACTGGGAACTGGCACTGACCATGCTGAGGTACATCTCTTGTAATCCAAAATTATCGACTTCTGCGTTTGAAAGTTCTGTGCAATTCATGAACTGAAATATCTGGTATACTCAAGTATTGTATCATCTCTCTTCTGATCTAGATGATACCGAGGTTGCTGGATGGCCAGAATTTGGAGAACAAACATGCAAGCGTAGTTAGTTGCGGAGCTCGACATAGTGCAATTTTGGCAGGTATGGTTTTTCAAATGTTAATGGCAGAAAGGGACCTCTCCGAACCGAACTGAGCCCTAGCAACTTGGCATTTGTTTTCAGTTGTTTTAACGAGAAGAAACTAAAGAGCCCTAGCTTGTGAGATGCTGCAACTTGTATTCAGGTCTCCTTTTGCAATGTTTCAGTTTTAATTTGTGGCTTCTCTTTCAAGGGAGAAAAAGTCATCTCCTTTCTTTTTAAAACATATAACGTGTTTGTGAAACACTTTCCGTTCTATGATATATGCTTGTTGTTGATACCCCTTTAGTTAAGTTCATGGTACTGTCTTTGAAGGCGGTAATGATTGCTATTCCCTGTTTTGCTTGTTCACGCTGCTGTTTTTGTTTCTGCAGAAGATGGTCAGTTGCTATGCTGGGGATGGAACAAATACGGACAGGTACGATGTCATTCTTGTTTTGGTTCTTCGGTTTGGTTTGCTAAGCGGTTGTCTAATTATCACTGTATTTGTACAAATAGCATCTCACTTTTGCATCCCTCTTGTTACTCAATAGCTGGGTCTAGGGGACACGATTGACCGGAACATTCCTACACAAGTCCAGCTCGATGGCTGCAGACTGAGGAAAGTGGCGTGTGGATGGTGGCATACGTTACTACTAGCTGATTCACCCACTTGAGTCATCCTAAGCAATCACCGATGCACACGTTTTCGGGTTTTCGTCCTTTGTGAAAGAGATGCTTATAGGTTTGACAAAAGCTGTACATACAGGCTTTTTGCTGTATGTATTCTCTTTTTCAATCTTTTCCCTGTCTTCATGTTTTTTCTGGGGACAGAGCTTGCAGAACAGAAGAATAAAACTGTTTGGTATGAAAGAATCTTAAGTTTCTTTAGATTGGGTGTAAAAAGAGTTGAATTTTTAGATTGGTAATGAACAAGAACTCACCTGTTAATAGTTGATATGATCAATCTCTGCTTTCTTTCTGAATATAATGGCAGTAGTAGCTCTGTATTTATTTTTTATTTTAATTTGGAAACTATTGTTATAGTAAATTCATGTGAACAAAGTCTTAGACCTTCAAGTTTTGTAGTCATGACCAATAAGTAGTTAAGTACACTGAACCAAGTGATTCATCAACTCTTCGAATGTGATCAGTTATGATTTTACTTTTTTTACTCTTTTTGTTTTAATAATTAATATGGTGGACCGACATGCAATTTCTTTTCAAAACATTGTAATCGAGATCTTGCGTCGAAATCACAAATTTTTACCGTAGAATGCTGATCTTATGCTAGAATCTCGAATAAACGATTTAACTAAAACCACAAATCATGATTTCATATCAAAATCTGGGGATCACGATAAATTGTGTAATCGTGATTGCGATTGTGATTTGATGCAAACAAAAAAAAAAAAATTATGTTTTGCCGATAAGCTTGCGTAATTATATCTTGAAACAAAAATCACGTTACGCCAAAATTGTAAAAAGAGCGTTGACGCTAATTTAAGCAACCACTTGAACAACTGGATCGAAAACAACAATCTTAATTAACTACAAAAAAATATTAAAAAAAAATAAAACCAAGGATCGAGAAATCAGAATAATCTAGACACTTAGATATGTCAACAGAGACAGGTGAGCCACTCATAGATATCACCTTCAGCTTGTCCGATGATGACAATGAATTGGGTGTTTATGTAAATTAAATAATATTAAAAACCCTACGTAAGTTTAGTTAGTTTTGCAGAATTTAAATAAATAAGTAATAATTTGTGCATGGAAGGAAAAAAAAGAAAATAGTGGTGAGTTTAGGAAAGCTGGGTCAGGTAGAGTCTAGAGAGGCAGACCCGCAGACTATTGGAAGATCTGTAGCATATTCCATAACAAAGCCAAGATCCAAGGTCAAAAATACATATATACACAATCAAGTTATGACTAACATTTTAATTACTGTAACGTAATTCCATTACTTGATTTATTTAATAACTTAAATAATGTAACAACTAGGGGAAAAAAAAACTATAGTGTCACACTATAAGTGCAATATCATATGTTGGAAGGCACGGCTGAAGGCTCCACTTAACATGGATGGAGAAGCAAAAGTCAGTAAGGTACTAATTTAATTTTGGCGATTAAGGATCTATGATTCTGTTACTTTATTTAAAAGGATTCTAGAGATCTATGATTCTGCTACCTTATATAGAACGATTTAAGGATCATTAACTACACATAGACAGCTACCTAACCGTTATTTTTAATTGTATTTTATAAAAATAATCTAAGTTACATTTGTTTTCTGATATAAAATTATACACTTTGATCATCAGATGAATAACGTCATAATTAATTCACTACAAAAAAGAAGGTGTATAGCATCAGTTATAATATGTCGGAAAAAT